>JARFJB010001910.1:1682500-1972500 GCA_036346205.1 Vesta saturnalis
TTGAAACATTTGTTTGTCTTAACAAACAAAGAATCAAATTGTTTTAACTATTTACACTAAATACTAGCTAAATCAAAAGTAAGTTAAAACTACCTAATTATTAATTAGGAGTTAAGATAACTTAAGAATTAAAAAAAATGTAATAACCTACTAAATTACTACTAAAATAATACGCCTGCTAAAGCTTAAATAATCATGTATTTACTTTCAAAAAGACTGAAATTACAGTTACTGAATCAGATAAACCATACGAACTACAATAAAAATCGTATCGTGATCACTTTCTTTATATTGACAATAAAAACCTAAACTTTGAACTGAACTGTGACCTAACGCGTGTCTCTTTTGATTTTTTATTGCAGGCAAATATCAACAATAATCAATAACACAACAAATTGAAGTTAATAAAATTAAATAAGTACTTATATATCCGAACCAAGCTATTAATATTTAAAAACAAAGTATTAAATATACCTCAACCTAAAAATCAGTACGCATTAGTAAAACAAATGATAAATAGCAACATGTCCAAGAATAATACTAAGGTACAGAGAACCTCTAAAAAAGGTGTTCAACAAGAAGGCAGTGTTGAACTTAAATCAGATAAAGGAAACCCAACGAAAAAGACAAACAGTACAGATTATGGAATGAAAGTAGAAACTTCGATAAATAATAACAGTTTTCCAAACTTGACTTTTAATCTTATACCTACCTAAATATATTCAATCAATTTGTTTTGAGATACTATTACAAACACTACAAATGTGTTTTTTATTACTTGTCGAGAACATACCTTGTTTCTTTTATAAATTTTTAAACACAATTTAAACATAGGTTACATGTTTTCAAACTTATACAATGGCCTCAAGGTTCCCATATCATATTACAAGAGTCCTCAAAATTCCCATCTTACATATTCGTATTTAGCAATGTATGAAGGTGCCGCCGCAACTGTAACCTAATTTAATTAGATAAGATAAACAAAATTACTGTAACCTAAAAATTGCATGGGGCGGGATTCGAACCCGCACCAACAGCGTGAGAGACGACTCCTACCACTATACCACCAGCGCTCTTGCAGTTTGACATTGAAAGTGATATTTAAACCAAATAATAATACGTATTTATGTAACGTATGTCTCAAACGTTTTGGCACAAAATTCACTAGATGCAAAATACGCGAGAATGATCAATTATTAGGTTGGTTTTGGAAACAAAAATTCTCTGAAGGTTTTTCATTTTGACAGTTCGGTTTTAAAAATCAGTTGTACTAAAATGGTTACAAATTAGATCTTCCTAAAAGTATTTACATTCTAGTTGGGCAAATGCTTAAGCGTGAAATATTTCTCATATTCGAAAATCAAAATATTTCCCGCAGAACCATTTATCGCACAATAGCGGATTGTGAGCAAAGTATACCATATATGTCTCCCAAAAAGTGGAAGACCCAGATCTTTTATCTAAGCCAGAGTAGACAGGTAGGTAAGAAAAGCAACAAATAGAGATGGAATGTAGGTCAGGAAATTAACAAGGGAGTATAGAACTTCTAAGGATACAGTTTGGAGGTAGTTGGTTAGGAATGGTCATGAACATCGAACCAGAATAAAATGTCCAAAATAAACGCCAAATCAGTTGGCACAGGTATCACGCATAGATATCTTACTTAATAACTAGATAGCCAGAGAATATGAGCTGCGCGTTTAAAATACGAGACAAATTGAACATTTCAATAAGGTCGAAAATGGTCGAAAGTTTACAAGTTAGGGTATTTGGACATGCGCAGTCGTATTATTAGAATTGCCAAGTTCAATGTTTGATATCAATTGTAATTGTCAAACAGCGTTTCTCTAACCTTGGTTTTTCGCGCTTTTCGAGTTTAGTATTAGTACAAATGAAATATGAGAAGATGCATAGTGCCTTTTTGTCAAAATGACAGCAAAAAATTAAAAGAAAATCTACAATTTTTCAAGTGAGGTCCAAAAATAATTATATAATTACAACTATTTCCCTTCTTGCACACACGGCGGCTTATGTGTACAGTATTCACTAGTGTGCAATTCCTAATACCCCCATGCGCAGTTTCAATTCAGATCATACACGGTTTCAAGGATTGTTTATCTAGTTATTAAGTAAGATATCTATGATACAACGATGTTGTCGGGAATTAAGGCCAAGATCAAAGTCATTTTTATTGATGATGAAAAATATGTCACTCTAAGTAACTCAAAAATTAAGGGTAACGATGGTTTCTATACTGATGACATAGAAAACTGCCCAGAGAAAGGGTAAATATAAATAAAAGGCAAAATTTGCTGATAACATTTTAGTCTGGAGCGCGATTTCTATAAAAGGGGTATAGAGGTCTCTGTGGGGCGTGTAAGAGGCAAAGCACTGAATAGTCAGCGCTATATTCATAATTGTCGGGTTAAACTGAATAATTTCATTAATGACCATCATGCTGAAGACGATATAATGTTTTTGCCAGGATTAGTATCATGCATTTACGCCAGGAAAACTCAGAACTGACTCAACGCTCATAATATACCATTCATGCCACGAAACGACAATCCCCCTAATCTACCTCAGGCCCGCCAAAGAGAAGAATTTTGGACAAAAGTGTATGATGGGGGATAGCAAGCTGAAAATGAAGAACAGTTAAGACGGAGGATTTACAGAAAAATTCGAGAGGTAGATATTACAGTCGCCCAAAACCTTATGCGAGATGTTTGTAGAAAATTGCGTCTTGTTGAAAATCACGGACCACTTCATTTAATTTAAGTTCTCAATTTTGTTAATTAATTATAAGTCTCTTAATTATGTTTGATAGCTATAAGTTTAAATAAAACATATTTGTTTATAAAACTGAATACAATATTTTGTGTCAAAACTTTTGAGACATATGTTAGATAAGGCATGCGCAATTTGTTATGGGAAGCACTTCCCAATGTTCCTTTGTTTACCGCCTTTTGTTCCTACAAAAAAGGACAAACATTCATACCACAGAAGACACAGAATCAATTTACTGCAGGGTTGATATGCAACCAGAGATACATACATGCACCCACACATAACTGTTATGTTCAATAATGAACCTCATGAGATATGTATATATACACACACACACACACACACACACATATATATATATATATATATATATATATATATATATATATATAATATATATATATATATATATATATATATATATATAATTGGGATGATAGTATTTTAATGTGCTTATTATTATTTATGTCTATTAGGGGAAAATGTGGGGATAGGGTTCTAGATTTATGTTTAAATTGATAATATAATATTATATAATTATATTTATGCACCGAACTAGCTCAATTCTCAATGTGGGGATAGGGTTCAGGATTTAGTGGGAAATTATATTTGATTCGAATATTATTATGGGAATTGCCTTTTATGAAAAATATCATATATGTAAAAAAATATATCTGAACACAATTCATACTTTAACGCATGCGTTGTAACGTTGCTGAATAAAATTATCAAATGTCAAAACTGTCAAACAATGACTTGTTGAATTTATGTTTATACTTTTAATTGGATAAATGAAATTTAAAATTTGGAAATAATTTAAAATTTTGCTTCTTTTGCAGGTGTTTACACAAGTATTATTTAAAAACATATACCTATACATATAACCAATAATAATTGCAGGAAATCAATCACAACAATGAACACAATAGATAGGGTTATAATCAAAAGTTACTCACATATAAATATTCCAAATTCAAACTGATGTCTTCACACAGGTTGTTCCAATTAGAAGCAGGCACTTTCCAAAATTATCGAAGATCTTTATGTATGAATTTTTAATGCTACCATTTGCCCACTAGCTGCTAACTGGTGCTCGGGTTGTTGATCACGTTCGCTTCAGTAACTGGTAATATTTCTCCTTCAATACGGCTTCACTCCAACCACAAATTTTAATTCGATAATATTTTATTTAAATATTAATGCTTTCTGATTGTATCGTTTATATAATATTTACTGGTTGTCCAAGGTTTAAATTAATGTCACTTTATTTTAGGTTCCGGCTCAAATGTTAATTATTAAAAGAAATTCGCAGCGAGAAATAAAACACAAATGACAAAAAATGATTACGATTTTATTTTGGTAAAACGTAACCAATATTCAACTTCAACAAAACGAAAAATTTAAACGTTCAACATAAATCGTTACAAAAATTATTAATTCGTAATGAATTTTACGAAAACGCACAGGTATCGGTAACCGAACTTAAATAATTAAATTATTGTCGGTATAAAAACAATTGCGCCTGAATACTCGTCTCTCCGTTTTTTATTAACTTTTTTCCGATAATTATTTAGGTTAGGAAAACTTACTTGTAACACAAAAACACAACACTACTTTAACCTTTTCAAAAAAACTGACAAATTATAGAGAGCTATCCACTTCCAGGGCAATTCCTTTTATACCCTTTTGGTTGTTACTAAATCTTCAATTTTTTTAGCAAATCCAAATATGTAACCAAGTTTCTGATTGGTTGAAAGAAAATTACAAATTTAACTACAATAGAAATTTAGCCATATCTTTCTTATACAATTTCGGATTCAAAATTTAATGACAGAAATGAAATCTGTGTAAAATTGCGAATAGATAGACATCCAACAAGATATGGTTCCTTTAAATATTATGCGAAATGACCTAATCTAATTTAAATTTGCTTATATCTACCTAATCTTACAAGCTACACTTAATTTAATTACATATATGTAATCCTGATAAAATTTAGCATAAGAAAACACACATTTAAAGTTCGAAATCTTAAATTTAAAGGAATTTTATGTTTATCTAGAACAATTATAAATTCAACCCCTATTTCATAAAATTTTGCGCTGAAATGCACTGTATACTTTATATTGCTATGAAATATTGAGGAAGACCTCCTATTAATCACTTTAATAATATAATTTAAGCCTAATATAATCAAAAAAACTATAAATTTGTGAAAAAACAAAATTTAAAACATAACCAAACTCAATTCTAAAATTACAAATAACTTACACTTAAAAACGTTTATGTAACCCAAAATGTTATCCTAATGACTTGTAATAATTGTCTTTATTGTATTTAATGTTCATTTCACCTGCATTGTTTAAATTAATGTTACATTAAGAAGTCATGTCGTTTAACACACTTTCTTGAAATTTCACTATAAAAATGTATCTACATGTAAATGTCTTTGTGTGAATATGTTCTATGCACTGTCGCTTCCAAAAATATGTGAGAAATAATCATATTAAGTCCATATTATAACCCTTTCCTAAATTTTACCAAATTTCCTGCATTCTAAACTATTTATACAATATCCCTAATATAAATCTATCTTTACACTTTGTGTTAAACACCTGTAAAATATTCACATGCCAAAATATTTTCGAAAAATTGAATTTTATTGAAATAAACTAAAATACTAAATTGAATTTACGGAAATAAGTTTATTTGACATTCCTGACATTTTTGTTGGTAGCACAATGCTTTTTATGATTAAGTCAAATTGTATAAATGTTATTCAGCTTATTTTGCCCAAAACAAATCCACTTTAAACCCATCGTGAACCAAATTATATCAAAAGAATGTGTCGCACATGTATCATGCTTGAAATCACCCTTTTTTTAAAAGAAATTACTAGTTAGACTGTCCGATCCTTGTCTTACTCCTTTCTAAACATCTCAATATATATATATATATATATATATATATATATATATATATATATATATATATACATTTTATATCGTTACTGTGATTATACATATGCATCTTTTACTACGAAGATAATGGCTTACGATTTTTTTTGTTTTATCACATTTGTGATAACAGTCACGTTTGAAATTGCTAGGATGAGTTAAAGTATGTTGCTAAACGATAATTTTTCATAACTACTCTGTAAATTAAGTTTTACGGATAACATAACCTCACCCAGAATCCTAATTATTAGTAATATAATTGCAATAGTTACATTTGTTTTCAACTGTGAGTTTCAAAGTTATTTCAAGCAATTTAAATCCATTGAAGTCGTTAAAAGCTATGATACATGCTCATTTTGGCAAAAATGAAATCATATATATATATATATATATACATACACTTCGTTTATTTTGAAGTCCGTAACTCGACCGATAGGGGGCGTAACTGCTACGAAGAAACATAAAAATTCTTGCTATCTCCAAAATATCATTTGAGGGCTTGGGTGATACCACATCATTTTCATTTTTCCGTATCTCTCATAATAAAGGAGGGGATGCCAATGTATTTTCCAACATTTACATTTTAATATCCCCTGAACCACTCAACATATTCGAATATTCTTAGTCTCATTTGAAAGAGAAATTTATAGTCTTGAAGGGTGTTTTTGGTTGGAGCGTTTAGGTGTAAACAAATAAACTAGAGCAATTACACATTTTTATGATTTCTTGGAAAAAACTAAATAGAACGGTACTATTTATTTGACAGACCGTTACGCAGCTTAAAATTACCTAAACTTGAGTGAAAACCCTTTCGCGATAATCCCAACCGTTGAATACCGCAGCCGAAACTTTATCGGGGAAAATTAATCATATAGCCATGGTAACCGCTAAAATGAAAAGATGACTAATTTGGTAATTGTCAACAGTTACTTGCACATTTTAATCCATTTTTTTTTTAATATGCCATTTACTAACGCGGAAGCGTATGATATGTTGCGCATTTATTTCCAATGCTTCAAAAATGCTGCAATTGCGCGACAATATACAATGCAATTTTCACGAGAAGTGTTTTCAAGATTGGCCAGGCGATTATAGGAAACTGACCTGACGTGCATTATTGGTTCGAGCAAAATCCGCATACCAAACTCGCTGGAGTTTGAACGTACGGTGCGGTTTGCTGGAAGTAAAAATTATACGTCCACATTTTTTTGGCCAAACCCCTAATGGGGAGAGGTTCTTGGAATTTTTGAACGTTTCTCTTCCACCACTTATAGAAGACGTCTGCTTGGAAACAAGAAGGCACATGTGGTTCCAGCTTGATGGTTGTACGGCACATTATGTGCGAAGCGTACGTCGACATTTATGTGAACAATATTCGAATTGTGTTATTAGAAGAGGAAGTCTATTTCCATGGCCGGCGCGTTTGCGGGATCTTACATATTTAGGTTTCTACATATGGGGTAGACTGAAAGACTTGGTTTTCCAAGAGAAACAACAACCAGAGAAAATATGATGGAAAGAATACGAAATGCCATTAGAAGGTTGCCATAACCTAACATAACATAACCTTCACGCTATTTTAGATATAAACAGGTTTCTCTCCACACAGATGTTCACCAGGCGTTCTCTATTCTCATTTTCTTTTTTAGATTTCATCATGGTACGAACTTACAAAAAAAGACAAATAGATGGTATATTGACGAAGATGATATTAAAAAGGCTGTTAATGATGTTAGGACGAGAAGATATTCATGTAAGCGAGCAGCTAGTATTTATAATATAAAAAGAACGACATTACTATATCGTCTAAAGAAGCTTAAAAATAAAGATGGTGAAACAGGTGATTCAGAAACAGAAGCTCAAAGCGATGACGATGAGGGTCAAAAGTTTTCGTCCAAGTACACCAGTCGACAGGTTTTTACTAACTCCGAAGAATTATTGTTAGTCGATTATCTACAAAAATGTTGCAATTTAAATTACGGCTTGAACTATAGGCAAGTGCGTCCTTAGGTTACGAGTACGCTTTAAAAAACAACAAAAAAATGCCAAAGGAATGGGAGAATAATAAAGCTACAGGACGAGACTGGATTTTAAATTTTATCAAGCGACATAAAAATACACTTTATTTGCGAAAACCTGAGAACGCTAGCCTTCCAAGGATTAAAGTATTTAACAAACAAAGTGCGACAGAGTTTTATGAGAACCTTGAAAAAGTTCTAAGGGAATACAATTTCGATCCTTCAAGAATTCTTAATCTTGACGAGACAGGTATAACCAATTAACTGAATTACATGTGTATGTTCTTATTAATGCATTTTATTAATAGGTATATCTACAGTTTTGGATCAACCAAAAGTGATCGCAACATTGGGACAAAAGCAAGTTGGTCAGGCAGTGTCAGCTGAAAGGAGGTCCCATAACATTTGTGGGAATTATTACTGCTTCAGGCAATTCCGTGCTTCCCGTATATATTTTTCCAAGGGTGCGTCTGAAGGACAGTTTCATGAGAGGAACTCCAGTAGGAAGCCTGGGTTTATATAACAAAAGTGGGTGGATAACAGCTGAACTGTTTTTAGATGTCTTGAAACATATAAAAAAACATCTTGATCCAAAACCTGAACCTGGTAAGCATATTTTGTTGCAAATAGACAACCACGTCACTCACGTCACAGTCAGCGCTGTCGAATTTTGCCGTAAAACAGTATTATATTATATATATATATATATATATATATATATATATATATATATATATATATATATATATATATATATATATATATATATATATATACAGTATCCTTTCCGCTTCATACGTCCCACAAAATTCAACCCTTAGACGTTGGCGTGTTTAAACCAGCGCTAAAGCAGACATTAAACAATTGGATGATTAACAATGTTGACCGAACGGTTTCATTGTACGATATTGGGGAAATATCATCCGGTCCTTTCTTGGATGCTTTTACGTTAAAAAATATATTGGTAGGCTTTCGAAAGCCTGAAGTTTTTCCGTTTAATCCAAACGCATTTAATGATTCTGATTTTGTGAGCGAGGAATCTGAAGATTATTTGAACAAAAATCACCCTACTCAATAAATTACCCCTCAAACTTCAACTATTAATGAATTAACGGAAATATTAGATATATCTAATACGAAAACGCCAGAATTAAAATCATTTGAACCAGTTGTATCTACATCCGACATTACTTCACTATTGGAAAAAAAGCAAACAATTTCTCCAGCAATCATACGGCCATGAAAACTGTTCCAAAGTCTAGAAAGAGAAGAGAAAAAAGAAAGTCAACCATCTACACAGATTCATCAGAATATAAAAAGATACTCAACAGAAATCAAAAGAAGAGAGAAAAAGAGGCGAAGAAAAAGGGAGTAAAGCGAGATGTATTTAACAACAAGAAAAGAGAACTACCAGAATGATCTGATGAGAGCGATGTTGATACATTGCTTTCATTGGGATCAGAAAGTTCCCTAGGCATCATTTGAATATTGGAGTTAACAGAGGATCAGAAATAGGTAATTTTGTTTTGGTAGTTTTCGACAAAAACAACAATTGTATATTATATAGGAAAGGTTTTCAAAGAAATAGGATTTAACGAATTCAATATAAAGTTCCTAAGAAGAAAGCTTAATAAAAACAGGTTTTTTTATCCAGAAGTTGACGATATTCCTGAAATCAACCAAGAAGATTGCGATTATGCCAGATCCACTTTTAATAAACAAATACATCGTATTTGCTGTTATTTTAGACAGCTATAATATTAAATAGGTTTTTGACATGTATGGTTTAGAATTAACTGTGATTAGCATCTTATTAACATTGTCAATACTGCCCCATTGATATGTTAAATGTGCCCCATATGTGGAGCAGATTTGACTCTTTGCATTTAAAAAAATAATATTTGTTTATCCAAAAAGTTTAAAAAATAAAGTTACATTTTATATGTTTTAATCGTTTATATCAATAGCGCCATTCCAAGAAGTTTTTATTAAAAAAGCAGTTAGTTTTTTTTTTTTTAATTAATAACAAAAACTATGTCAAATGTGCCCCACACTCCCCTACAAAACGCCTGACAGTTCTCATTCCTTGACGCAATACATTCATTGTTACATGTTTCATACTAACCAATGCAGCACCTCCCGTCAACTTCATCTAAATTGTTTATTAATAGACCCTATTAATGCATGATTTGAAGTTGCTTAATAACTGTCATTAAATATACGATTCTCTGAAGAATTATTTTATCAAAAATTTAAAATGGTTGTCATCACATTGTGTATGTTAATTTGACAATTGTGCTTATGTAAGCTATGCCATATCTGACCCCATATATACCAATTTAATAAATCAGGACAGTTGTCAAAATCAATGCCTACAAAGACCAATATCACTAGCACAGATGTACACTGTCAGGGAAAATAAATCACATATCCATGGTAAACGCTAAATTGAAATGATCACTAATTTGATAATTGTCAAAAGTTTTAATCCATTTTTTTTGTGAAAAATATGCCATTTACTAACACGGAAGCATATGATGTGTTGTGCATTTATTTCCAATGCTTCAAAAAATGCTGCAATTGCATGACAATATATTTTTTCAAGGTTGGCCAGGCGATTGCAGAAAACTGACAACATGCAGCGAACAAAGACCAACTAGTACAGATGTACATTGTGTATATCAGTGCCATTAGTTTGTAATCCAACCTCTATAAGACATCAGCCTATGATACAAACCTGCATTTTCTCTTTTAATCTTAAATGACACTGACAACTCTACTTGGGTTACATGGCCTTTTTTAATTAATAAGACTGATACCCTCAAGCTCCATAATGTTAAACATTTAAAATTTCTTTTGTTATTACAAAATTTCTCCTCCTATTATTATTGCATATAATTATATGTATAAGAGGAAATATCAAATACTTCTAACCAAGCAATACAACCTACAGCACTTGACACTTATTTTCTAATGTACAAGTTAACAAAACTGGTAAACCTTATTTCAAACAAAATAGTATTTAATTTATTCTTTACATTAATATAAAACAGTATTACTTAAGCTTGCAAGTAAGCAAATAAGATTATATCGACACAACTCTTAACATATTAGTGGTCAAAAAATTAATTGTAAAAAAAATTTTAATAGTTTTATTATTCTTCGTCTGCTTCCAAATTAATATTGCTACCAAATTTGCCATACAAATATGTTTTTAAATCACTCATCCAATCTTTAATCTCAGAAGATTTTGATTTTAAAACTGCTATTTCTGATTCCGTTTTACTTTTAGATTCTTCCAAACATGCTTGTGTTTTTTCAACATCTTGGTAAATAAATACTTCTCCTACTAAATATGGAATTTTCTCTGTGTCATCGAGTAACACTATTTCATCACATGCATCTTCTAATTTTTTCAAATCATTCTATAATATGAATAAATACTAAAATCAATTAATGTACATTTTCTACATTACTCTTACCTCCTTTTCCTTAATTTCAATTTTTAAGTCATCTAATTTTGCATTTAGCCTAGCAAATTTGTTAATTTTTTGTTGATCTTCAAAAGTAATATGTACATCACTATCCTGTCAATTTAATTAAGTCTAAATTAAAAGCGGTATTACTATAAAAGTACTTACAGCTTGAACTGAACTTTTTGTAGAAGACATTGTGATAATTTAAATTTTATGAATAATTTATTTAAAAAATTTAGAGCATATGCAGATATGTACAAATAAGGTTATGTTACAAATCGAAAAATCGCTTGTAAGTAAATATACAAACCATTTCTAAGTTTCCGTTAAACGTATTCAAAACATACCAATAGAGGGGCGTACTAGTAAACACTTTTACTTTATTATACAGGGATTAAACGTAAAATTGTAAACAAAAATTTTGTTGTTTTGTATTTAATACTCACAGTGAATTTTATACCGTTTACTGTATCGCATTTTTTTAATATAATAAGAGTATGTATGTTCCGTGTAATAGACAATAGGGATGTATTAATATGCATCTGTTTATTATCAAACATGGCACGTAGAGCTAAAATAATGGCAACGTTTAGGTACCAAAGAAAGTAGAATTAGAAACGTAAAACAACCTAAATTTTGCGCCAACGTTCTATCGCCTCGCCATCTGAAAATGGGACACCGGTAACTACAAATTTATTGTGCTACTTCGGTTTGTAATTTCAATCTATATAAATAAAAATCTGGAGTGTCTCCATTCAACATTACTGTATAGATACATATATATATATATATATATATATATATATATATATATATATATATATATATATATATATATATATATATATGTGTGTATGTTACTGTGAAAGTCCGAAATCCGGTAAATGTCGAGATACACCGGTGAATGTCAACATTCATCAAGTTGCTTGGCGTACGTCCGTAATATTGGGCAAATAGGTATCATTATTTCTAACTTACATCGGCGAATGTCAACATTCACCATACACTCATGGTGTAGGTGGATGTTGAGAAGAAACATTTTTTTTATTAAATAAAAATTAAAATAAAACTCTATAGGTTATATTTATTTATTAAAACAAGGGAAAAGATTTCCAATAGACATAGACCATTTATTTGAATCATTACCTTGCATCCATGTAGTTAACATATTCTATGTGTGCTGATTGGCTCTTTCGACTGAGCCTTGTGTTTGACTATGATGAGGATTTCCGTGCACTATTTTAACATCTCTTCCCACATAGCGCATATTTCAGATATGACTCGATTACTGAACTCTCTACATTATCAGAAAGCAATATAGCACTCCTGTTCTTACGTGAGTTTCAGAAAGTATATGAAACAACTCTTCATTTGTAACATAATTTTAATAAGTGGCTCCTGGTTTTAATGGCACAGTTAAATTTTCGTCATCACTATCTTTTAAAACGTCAAAACGTTTTAAACGCCTGTAGTCCAAAGGTGTACTGTACTTAGGTTTAACAGAAATCACTTCAAACATGATTTTAGAGTATCCTTCTTGAGAATAATAAAAACTTGTCTTCTTAATATCTAATATAAAACAATTAAATTAGCAAGCTTCCACGTACGCTTCAAATCTTGCGTAAGATTGACGCGAAACCAGTACAGAAGCGAAGTCAAGAAATAAACCGCCAGAAAACTGTTACAACCAATCATTTCTGATATTCATCGGAGCTCATTTGTGTTTGTCGATATACACCGATGAAAGTCCGAATTTGTAATAAAATTAATAAATGTTCGATCTTTCAGCAAGGTACAGTGGCCGGCGTGTAAGAAGACGAGGAGCCGGCGCATCGCGAAGAACTACGGCGGTTGCCGATTATAATAAAAATACTAAGCAGTGGCGTATCACATTTGTATGTTTAATTATATGTATATTGGAAGAATGCGTATGAAGATGAATAATTCCAATATTTCCATTGGTGACGCGTTTTTTTTAACATTTGGTTTTTCATGTTTGCATAATAGGCATCTATCCCTGAAAGTATGTAGGCATCTCTCTCATTTGTCTAATAGGTAATTTTGAATGTATTTTTAATATACACACTAATAAAAATGAGATAAAGAAAGCATTAGGTACCCATTAGAAAATTGTCTTAAAGACGATTAGAGGGGAAAAACATACTTATCTAAATAATAAATTTATAAGCAGTTAACACAATGACAGCAATTAGAGGTTTGATATATAAATATCCGGATTCTTGGTACATATACATATTAGTTTTTGAAAATTGATTATACGGTGTCAACATTTACTGATTTGTAATCGGTTTTAAAAAATGTCTAAGTCTGGAAAAATCTTAAACGGTCAAACGCGAGAAATAGTGCATAACGTGTTTCAATACTTTTTAACACAAGAAGAAGAAACCGAAACCTTACGGAGCATCAAGCAAAAAACTTCAAATGCAACAAAAGTATCAGTCACAACAATAGAACAAATCATAAAGGAAGCCAAGGAATCGTCCGCAAAAAATAATGGTACAATTATACTGAGATCTCCGGAGAAGAAGCGCCAAAAAAACATCCAGTTGCGGATGTTGCAGAATATGATCTTAACACAATAAGACACATCATTTATAACTTCCATAAAACAGAAGAGAGTCGTGTGTGCGTTAAATCCTTACGACAAATTAATGGAAGATTTGGGTTGGAGTGGTTCAGAAAAATCGCTGAGAATAATCCTTAAAAAACTTAACTTTAAGTGGAGGAAAACAGTGGACAACAGAAGAATTTTAATAGAGAAAGCGATATTCGAGAAAAAAGAATAGTGTACCTTCAAAACATTAAACGTTACCGTACTGAAAACAGACCGATCGTCTTTTTGAATGAAAGCTATATTCACAGCGGACATACCAGTTCGCGAAGCTGGATTGACAACAGTAACGAAGGATTATTTGCTCCTATTTGAAAGGGCCAGCGAGTAACTATGGTTCACGCAGGGGGCGACATGGGTTTTATACCTAACTGTTTATTAACATTTAAATCTGGCACAAAAAGTGGAGATTACCACGACGACATGAATGGTGCCAATTATGAAAAGTGGGTCAAAGAACGTTTTCTACCGAATTTGCCAAACAACTCCGTCATTGTTATTGATAACGCCCCGTACCACAGTGTTTTACTAGATCCTGCACCAACGTCGAATAGTAGGAAAAGCGAAATGTTAGAGTGGTTACATCAAAAAGGAATTCAAGTTCCTGCGAACCTATATAAACCACAACTTTACAAAATTGTACTAGAAAATAAAAATCGGTATAAGACATATAAATTTGACAAATTAATGAACGATCATGGACACATTGCGTTACGACTTCCGCCGTATCATCCGGATCTAAATCCCATAGAATTAATTTGGGCAAAGATAAAAAGCGAAGTAGGACAGAAAAACGTTACATTTAAGTTAAATGATGTCATGGAATTGGCCAACAGAGCATTTGAAACGACAACTACAGAAGATTGGAAAAGCCGATGTAATAAAGTAATTAATATAGAAGACAAATATCTTGAAAGTGAACAAATTTTGGATATAGAAACTGAGAAGTTAGTTATAAATATGGGTGAAGATAGTGACAGTGATTATCAGTTTAGTAATTTGAGTGACAGTGAAAATGAATCAATTATGTATAATGTAATAACATATTGATTTTATTAATTTAATTACAGTATTACTTCCAGTATAGCTTTTAATTATAATAAATTGCGTATTTACATAAAATATGGTTCTTTGAATTGCTTTTAATATACCATTAAAATATACATTATGCACCATGTGACGCCTCTGAGGTAAACGAACGCGGGAATTTGAACAACATCATAAAGTCGTCTTTCGCGCGTAGGCGGGCTCGTCTTCTTACACGCCGGTCACTGTATTTGGTGTTTGTCGGTGTTCACCGGTGAATATCGACATTCACTAATTTCGGACATTCACAGTAACATATACAATAAAAGTACTAACGGATTTATATAATTACATAATATTATTATGCATATAGGTATATTATTAAAATAAAATTTAAAAACAATTTTAACAAAAAAAGTACTTTCGCGAAAGGAAGTTAGAACTCTCATTGGTTACATTACCAGTTCAATAATTTGACTGCTATAGTACTTTTCACACCGACAATTCAGTATGGGTAGCATAGGCAATACATTTTAAGTAGGAGAAAGCCGGGAAGCGTTGCCGTCACTAGCTTATTAGTGACAGGGTCGGCTCGCTCTAAAGAGTACACGGATGTTTTTTATAATTATTGTAACTATGTACATATATTAATAAGATTATTGTTCATAAATAACGTTAAAATAAAATTAGATCCGAGTGGCGTAGTTTAGTTGAGTCCACACCTGATTCCTGACCGGGCCACATAGGCAACGGCGCGCAACGTAAGGCTCGATACTGAATTCTTAGTGTGAAAAGTACTATAGACCAATAATTCTATTCTATGTTTAACGTTGATTGTTAACATATTATTAAATTGTTACAGATTTTTCATTTTTACCATTTCTAGTGCGTCAATCAGCTTGAAATTTCATATCTAATAGTTTTGTAGTAATTTCCATGCGAGTGAAAAATTTCAATTTTATAGCTTCACCTAAACAACTAATTTACTTGAAAAAAAACTGTGTACATTTACACTTACTTCCGGTGGTCCTATATGTCCCACCGATATACGATTTTGCTATAATAGCCGCATGCCTAATTCCATGACTTCAGCTCAAGCCCTATCATGTTTGCATACAGACACACCCAGGCGGCTGACAGAAATGGCCAAAATGGATTCAGAAACCTGCAAAACGTGAAGATTCGTGAAAATATCGAGGTCGAATTTTTTCATGATCGCAATACTTTCCCTTTACTATATTTCGCACAGTATACGGAAAAGTAAAAATCAATTGTCGCATGTATGAAAAATCACTGGAGAACGACTCGACCGATTTGACGGACTTTTTTGATCTGTTCGTAATTGGATGGACAAGGTTTGTATCAATGAAAATTTTTCGAAAATATTCTCCGGAAAAGAAGGAAATTTAGATGGCATTCTTTGAAAATGTGATATTCAGTTTGCAGTTCCGCTATCACGTTTTTAACACAACAAATTCAGTATTGAATATTGATACTCTAATTAAATTGAGTTGAAAGCGATATTTCGGTATGTTATCGGTGGTGATCATATCTTTCGTACATTAAAAACTATAAAATTCATCAATTGTGTCTATGTCCGTGTCCGTGTCCGTGTCCGTGTCCGTGTCCGTGTCCGTGTCCGTGTCACTGTCCGTGTCCATTTTCATGTCCGTGTCCGTCTCCGTGGTATGTGTGTGTGTGTGTGTGTGTGTGTGACTGTGCCTGTGCTTGTGCCTGTGCCTGTGCCTGTGCCTGTGCCTGTGCCTGTGCCTGTGCCTGTGCCTGTGCCTGTGCCTGTGCCTGTTACTATGCCCGTGCCCGTGCCCATGCCGCTGCCTGTGCCTGTGCCTGTGCCAGTGCCTGTGCCTGTGCCTGTGCCTGCGCCTGTGCCTGAGCTTGTGCCTGTGCCTGCGATTGTGCCTGTGCCTGTGCCTGTGCCTGTGCCTGTGCCTGTGCCTGAACCTGCTTTCGTTCGCAATTGTAAAGGATCCTTCCGTTTAAGTGAATACACTACGATAGATGAAATGCTGCATCCATTTAGAGGCCGCTGCAGTTTCGTCCAATACATATCTAGCAAACCTGCGAAGTATGGAATAATAATGTATGCTTTGTGTGACGCCCAATACTTCTTCACTTCGAAGTTGGAGATATATTGTGGGAAACAACGGGATGGGCTATTTGCCACGTCTAATTCTCCAACGGATATCGTGAAACGACTTGCAGTCCCAATTGAGAAATCAAACCGGAACTTGACAGTGGACAACTATTACACCAGCGCTCAATTAGCTGACGAATTACTTACGAAACAAATATCGCTGTTAGGCACGTTGAAGAAAAACAAAAATGAAATTCCTCCTGAGTTTCAACCTGGCAAAGAGAGAAGAGTTCAGCCCTCGTAATTTGGCTTTCAGAAAGATAAAATGATAGTATCATACGTACCCCGCAAAAATAACGCCGTAATACTGCTGTCTACATTACATGACGATGACGAGATAGATCCAGATAGTCAAAACAATGGCCTTGTGTAATTTTTTACACCCTGATGAACATTGGAGGTATAAATTCCCAAATTCTTTACAAATTTGCTTGTCCAACAAAGGCTCCTAAATTACGAAGGATTTTCCTAAAGAACTTGTCACTTAGCCTGATGAAAGAACATTTGGTTTCTCGATCGAACCTTAAAACTCTTCCACGAGATATCCAAGTTTTTTGAAAGAAATTACTGAAGAACGGCTGAAGAAGCAAAAAACGAAACCGAAAATCCTCCTAAACGTGGTGTTTGTTACTCATGTGTCATTGAAAAGAAGAGAACATCAGTATCAATGAAATGCAGTCGGTGTAAACGATTTACATGCAAGAAACACCCAAAAACTGAGATTGTATGTCAAGACTGTATAAATGAGGATGCCGAATCAGATTCGTAAATACAATCGTTATTTTAGAGTTATTTATTGGTGATAATCTGGAGTGATAGAAACTTCAAAAAAATGAAACAAAAAATAGAATCTCTTTATTTCGTCACATGTGCTTACATTTTATTTGTTCTAACTGGATAATAAAGTTTTTTTTAATCATTTGTTCTTATTCCATTCATTTCTTCTATTCCCATTGTTCTGAGATATACGAAAGTAGCTCAAAATTTATTCACTCTGGTGTAAATGCCATGTCGTAAAATTTACGACACGCGCTTGAGGAATTTTAGGGCGCGCCCGCTGAAAGGTTAATAACAATTCATTGGTTTTGATTGAAGAATACCGAGTTGAAATAATATATATAGGGTGTTCCATTTAAATAAACTGGAGAAAAACAATGTCTTGTTTTGCCACTTTTCTCGCACCCTGTATAATTTACCAATTTGAAAATGTAGCCACGGAGCCCCTAAACGGCATGGTTTTTATTGGAAATCGATATTCGGAGTAGTTCGCCTGTTATCGAATCCTAGGTTGAAAGTAGGCCACCCGTTATTTAGGTAAAGCCATGAAGAGGGACCAACTTATATTTAGTTTAACCGGCACCCGTGATTGTGAAAAAAATTATATAAGTTCTCTGGCACCATATATATGAGTGACCTCAGAAATGTCCATTATTTGGGCGGAACGGTTTATTTTCTTCGATTGAAGGAAAGTTTTACATATTTGAATATTTAACTCGGATTTATTTTTACTTTAGACTATGGGATACTTAACGAAGCAAACAACTTTATTTCTAATAATATGGGTAAAAATTATTATAATAAAGTTACAACTGTATGCATGTATGGAATTATTAAAATAACTGTATATTTTTTGTCTCCTTTATAAAGAAGAATGTGAATATTAACACAATTTTATCGTGAAATATCTTAATATCATAAGATATTAAGATGCGATGCTTTGCATTAGTTTTATTACACGTGCCCAAGAAGTGAATTAAATTAATTTTCGGTAACCACGTGCAATTTGACCGCGGTCAAAGTTGTGATTTATGCACCAAATACGTTGCAACGTATTAATAACTCGATTCCCAAAGAATGAATTTCATGGATTTATGATGACCGCGTTTATTTTGACCAAGAGCGGTCAAAATAGTAATTTATGCAGCAATTTCATTTAGAAAACGTCCAAACGCATTAGCTGGTTGTCCAAGAAGTGATTTGATTCATTTTGGCTGACTATGCATCTTTACCAAGGCCTATCAAAGTCGTTATTTATCGATCAATTTGGTTGTGAAAACATCCAAATGCGTTATCTTGATTCTCAAAGAGTGAATTTCATGCATTTTAGATGACTACGACCTACAGTTGTCAAAACAGTTGTTTGAGCACCAATTTTGGCGAGCGAAATCCACATGGGTTAATTGGATGCCCAATAAGTGACTGTTATTCATGTTGGTGACCACTTGCAATTTGACCAAGAAATATCAATGTCGTAATTTAGGCACCACGTCAAAACGCATTAACTGGAAGCACACGTAGTCAATTCCATACATTCCCAGTAATCAGGCACATCTTGACCAGGATTTGTCAAAATCGTTATTTATACCAATTCCGTTAGCAAAATCTTCAAACGTTTTAGTAATTTTTGCACATATTTCGTTTGAAAATGTCATAACACGTTATCTTAATGCCCAAGAGATGATTTTTAAGAATTTTAGGTGGCGATAGGCATCCCAAGTAAGAGTTGTCAAAATTAAGCATATATTTCGTTGGGAAAGCGTCCAAATGCGTTAGCTTGAAGAGAATTTTTTACATTTTTGGTGATCATTTGCATTTTAACCAAGATATGCCCAAATCGTGATAACTAACATATGCATTTGAGACTGCATACTGGGTGGGTCATAAATCACGTTACCATTGAATCATTGATACTTATTTATTTTTAAGAATAAATAAATTAAAGAAAATTTTAATGGAAACGCAAGATAAAAGAATTTTTTTTATCTATTTATGGAAGACGATGTCACGCAAATGATGACCATTTTCGGCTTCGCAAAGACGGGCTCTTCTCAGTATTTTCCATTACAAATCTCAATATTTCCGGATGTAGAGATTGAATTTCCGCGCAGATGTTGTCCTTGAACTGGTGGATTGTTTGGGGCATATCGTTGTACACCCGGTATTTTAGATATAACCATATAACTCATTGCAGAGTTTCACGAAATTATCCGTTCGCCAAGAAATTCCCTTAGGAGCTCCATTGTGGCTCGAGACGTATGGGCAATGGCCCCGTGTTGCTGAAATCACACACAAAGACATGTTTTCTACCTCAAGACGCACAAAATCTTCGATTATATCTCTATATCACTCACCAGTTATCGTTGCTGCAGTACGATCTTCATTTTCAATAAAGTAAGAGCCGATGATCTGATATAACACTGCACCAGACTGTACACTTAAACGGGTGCAATTGATGCTGATGCATAATCTGTGGATTATCAATATTCCAAAACTGCAATTTTGTTTAATAACAAAGCCATTAAGGTGGAAAGCTGATTCGTCGCTAATAATTAGGGGATGAACGAATTCGTTATCATATCTGACTAACTCTTGAAAGCTGACTACTAATGTTCTATAATTTTAAAAGTACGTTATGAAATTCAATCATCTTTAATCTGTAATCTTTAATGCGGAATTAGTAATTTTTATTGTTTGTAACCATTGTTGGAAAAGGGTTCAAAAAGTTATTGTTAGCTGTTTGTGTGGATTAGGATTATACTTAGAAATATTATTTGCCCGAAATCATCTGATGGACCACAATCTAATATTGAAGAAGTAAAAGTAATTTATAAGTAATATTACCCATTATACTGCGGGTATGAGTAACAACCCTTGTAACCTTTTAATTCCTTCCCCAAAAATAACATATAATATAATTATTAGATTAAGACATTCCAACTATTCGAGAATAGATCCTAATCGCTTCATAAAAATAATATAATGCCCAATAGGACATCTGTATAAACACATATAGGAAATTTTATGTAAGTTCAGTTGCAGGCCATTAATTTAAGTAACAATTAAATAGCGATCATGATTTGGCTAATGTTGGATCGGTGTCAGATGCTAAGGATGTCCCTAGTGAAGGCGTAGAGGACACTACAAATGCGGAAACGGCTGTTGAAAACATTCTAAGACTTAGTTACTACGGAAAGAACACATTAAAATGGTCAAGCGTAGAGCCAAGCAGAAACACACGTACGCCACTTCACAATCTGGTGATGTATCTGCCAGGGATAAGACCTCTGGCTAGAATAGCGGATCATAATCAAACGGAAAAGGTTTAGAATATTTTTTGATGATAAAATGACAGGACTTGCCGTCCGATGGACCAATGTCAAATTGGAGAAAACTGTGCAAGCGTATAAAAGAGCAGATAGACCAGAGCTCAAGCCTTTAGATGATACCGAACTGAAGGGATTTGTGGGAAAAACAGTTTTGCTAAATATGTATCATACAGAAAATTCCTATCAACAACATCACAGCTTTTTTTTTATTCTGGTGCATAATGCTTAACGTCTGAATAAATACTCGGAAAAGACAAAAATTAAAATCAAAACGTGCCATTTTTTTAATGATAACAACATATAAAATTTTAGTGGAGTTGATCGGCCTATTTCCACAGTTTATGCTTTTTGAGCGCGACGTTTGGTTGGAAGTTTCTGATGGTTTTCACGAAGTGCTGCATATTCTTGACCATAGATTCGGTTTTTCCCGATAAGGGTGTAATGATACCTAGCACCCTTATCGGGAAAAACCGAATCTATGGTCAAGAATACGCAGCAAGACCAAGCGATATCCGAATTTACAGAGAAACCAAGGATGTGGCTTAGATACGTGGACGATCCCTTCGTAGTTTGGCAACACGGCAAGCATGAGCTAGATGAATTCCTAGATCATCTAAATAGCCGCGCACCCTCCATCAACTTCACAATGGAATTGGAGACGAAACAAAAACTGCCATTTCTGGATGTACTTGTATACAGGAATCACAACACTTTCACGACAAGTGTATACAGGAAACCTACCCACACGGGAAGTTACCTACACTACAACCCCAATCCCCACAAAAACGTGAAGTTAGGCGTGGCAAAATGCTTGTGTGATAGAGCAAAAACAATATGCTCAAAACAAGAGGACCTGAACAGAGAAAAAGAAAATATCGCTAGAACACTCAAAGAAAAAGGCTACCCCGATCTAACACCTAACCTAAACAGGAAAGGGTAACCGAAAAAGAAGAACCTAAATATACAGCGATAATACCACATATACAAGGTACCTCAGACAAAATACGAAGGATAGGCAGCAAACACAAGATACGCACTGCCTTCAAATCGACCAGGACGCTCAGGGGAATACTAACCAAAACCAAACCATACAATGAAGATCAGAATTCCAAGAATTGTGTATACAACCTACCATGCGAATGCGGCAGAGCATACATAGGAGAGAGCAGTAGACCACTCAAAGTGAGAACGCAGGAACATAAGAACAACGTCCGCAAGGCCGAAACAGAAAGATCAAGAATCGCCGAACATTTTTGGAACGAAGACCACTGCATCTAATGGGATAACATACAGATAGTGGCAAAGGACGAGAAAACAATTCGTCGGAAACTCAAAGAAGCCACATAGACCGCACTTGCACAAAATCCAATAAACCAAACTAGTGTAGAAATGAAACCCATGTGGATTCCAATAATGCGCGAAGAGCTTAAGCGCAATACACATGCGCAAGAGGTTACGGCGCAACATGCGCAATAAACTTAAAAGTAGTCAAGTGCTTGGGAAAAAGTATAGATAACATATGAATTCGACTCAAGTGTGAAAACAGTCCTCAGGACTAAGCCTGATGACCAAAGCAGAGTCCGCTTCCGAAACGTCGTGCTCAAAAAGCATAAACTGTGGAAATAGGCCGATCAAATCCACCAATAGGAAACCACAGTTACAAAACACTTATAATACAGAAATATGAAATTTTGTCGATTAGGTCAACCAGAGAAGTCTGCGGTAGCGGACTATGCCTTAAATAACTTAAATCATGACATTCATTTTGGCAGTATGAAAATATTGTCAAGACAACCTCATATTATGTTCGTTTACGTGAGATATATAAATGCCCTAATAATTTTAATAGTCTCCGTTTAAATTCCTATCTCCGCATACATCCCTAGCTTCCGCAAGATTCATACATTGTTTCTGACATGCCCTTTTATTTTTAAAACACCTTATCTTTCAGCCAAGTTTTACGCGGGCTACCAGACCCGGCCTTTCCTCTAACCTCACCCACATATATTTGCTTCGTTAATCTTGCGTTGATCATTCCCTCAATGTGACCAAACCAACGTAATGTACTACTTTTATATCTATCCATCATCGTCGTTACCTCGCCACACTCCGTCATTATGCATTCATTGTACCTTCTCGTTTTATCACACGCGCTTCTCAGGACTCTCATACCCACAGCATTTATTTTTCTTTCGTGCTTTTTTTGACATACCCATGTCTCACTTCCATACAGTACTGATGGGCCAAACACGTCATTATAGATTGCTCGTTTCACAGCTAGGCTCATGCTTTCGTTTCTCATTATCGTTCACATACTTCTAATCACTTTCCTTCCAGCATTGACCCTTCGTCCAATTTCGCCCTCCATTGTACCATCTGCAGTAAACATTATACCCAGATCTACCAGCTCGTCCACTTGCTCCACGATTTCAGCTTGCAGAGTAAATACTCTACTCTCCTTCCCCCCTTCCCGATTCAACACCACAATCTTAGTTTTTTTGACGTTTACCTTTAGGTCCATCCTCTCACAGACTGTATCAAACTTTCTCAGGACGGTTTGTAGCTCATCTGCACTGTCACTTAATAAGACGGGGCACGATTTGTTCAGTAACCGGTCTGATCGCTATGATATTACTCAAAAGAACAATACAATTGCCTCGGATCGATGCAGGTGACACATCCTTATTAAGTGACGTCTTAGTTTTAATTTCAATTTTAGCTTTTGTTGTGTTTTCTAGATCTTGAAGTAAGTGCTTTACCAATTATATGTTAAATTACCACACCACTATAATTTAACATGAGTCGTTGAAATTAAAATTAAGAATTACATAAAACGTTTTGTATTATGATTTCATTGTTAAATAACACTTGCACTTATTGACAAAACGATTTCTTTGTTGGATTTAACTGGATTATTTTAATTAATGTCATGTTTATGTTTGTGAATCCTTATATCAATTTCAAATTGAAGTTTTTCACAACTTTACACTTACATCATAACTTGATTAAATTTTGTTAAAGTTGTTTTTTGGTTGACATTTTTAACCTTCGGCCGTTAGAGGGTGTTCTGATTTAGACTTGTTTATTTATCACCATAAATTCTCCGGGCCAATTTGTTGTTTCTTGTACCTCTTGTCCCTTATCTTTTAACACCTGTTTCATTTGCACGTCCCAAGTTCTTCTTGGTCCGCCTTTAAGTCTTCTCTGTTGTGTTCTTGCTTGGCAATTTTTTTTAACTAACCTCCAGTCACCCATTCTTGTCAAATATCCAAACCACCGTAGTTGTCTTCGATATATATCTTCTTTTATTGGTTCCATTTGAAGTTCTTCTCTGATTCTACTTATTCCTTACTCTATCCCTCTTCGTTACTCTCATTATTCCTGTTAAATTATTATTGCTTGTATTTTGCTTTCCATTCTCCTCCCTTCCATATAATAGAACGGGTTTAACTACCTTGTTATACACTATGATTTTGGTTTTTCTTGAGATTTATTTTTTCCAAATGAAAGAATTATTTTTGGTATAGTATAATTTTGTAGCTGCTTCTAGTATGTCATTTAGTTCTGCCTTCATGTTTCCCGTTTTCTTTATTTTCAACCCTAGGTATGTAAACGACTTTACTTGTTCTATTTCTTTACCCTTCAGTTTTACATTTAGATGGAGTAAAGAAATCTCGCCTAGTGGCAAAGGGAAGTAGAACACAGACACATCGCGCCGTCATCTTGGATTTTGTGGGGCACCTTCCCCTCCACTTTTTGTACTCACCCACGTGGGAGGCGTATATTTGGTGGGTGGGGTCGGCTTCTTTTTGGGGGCCTTTTTCAACCCTTGGGCGGAGTTGGGCCACTAATTAAGGTCCTTTTGGCACTATTAAGAGCCTTTTTGGCTGTATACTCCTTGGAGATTAGGCAATTTCGCGTACATGCAGTGTTCTGATTGGAGGGATTAAAACTAGGCCACGCCCCACCTTTTAACCGATTTTTCGTGCGTGCACCCGCCTCTCTGGCTTCTGATTGGTCCTCAGTTCCACCACTAAGCCGCTGTTCTCTGATTGGAGGACTAAGTCTCTGCATTCTGATTGGTTATGGCGGGGAAATTTGAATCTGTATTCTAATAAGGGGCCTCAATGCTAACTTGTAAAACATGTGCAGGTCTTCGAAATTTGTTCTCGGGCCTTCGCTCCTGTCGCAGCCCCCTGGTTGGAAATGGTATGGGGCCCTAACCTTATAAGACAAGTGCAGAAACTAGCTCTTAGGACTTGGTCCCGAAACTTTAAGACCGGACTTGTATCAGGATCTGCGCCCCTTGTCTTGGCCCCCTTTGAGATAAAATTGATTTTTAGCGCCATCCAGTGATGTATAGACTAATGAAGATTTTTCTGCAATCGAAGTTGATCATGCACACCTCTCTATTTCTTTCTCTCTCTCTCTCGTTTATCCGTTTCTATCTCTATTTCGGCTCTTTCTCACACACAAACAAATGAATTAATTAATTAAGCACATGAATCTCAAACAAATCATGCTAGATCAAATCAATCAGATCAATCTCAATCGATCAATCAACCAAAATCAATAAACCATGTCTTACAGTTTGCGGAAACCAGCTTGCAGTTCAAAAACTGATTTGGTTTAATTAATTACAGTTTGCTTGCTCAAAATCAGCCACAGTTAAAAATACCATATTGCTATAACGGAAATAAAAGACAAAAGGTTTTAACGGTTTATTATTATATGCGAATCAATAACGACGAAGTTTAAAACCAACAAATACGTACCGCATAATGCTATTAATTAATTTTAAAAAATAGCATAACACTCACACCTTTATGTAATTAACGAAATAAATGGGTAGAGATCGGGTAGAATAAGAGCTGATGCAGAGTTGGTTGATTTATTATAATAACACATTAAAATCTTTATTGGCATTTTTGTGAACAATATCAAGTAAAACATATATTAAAAAATAATACGCATACCTTCAGATGTGTTTTTCTTTCAACTGTTCGAATAATAACGGCGTTGGAGAAGTAAACTACATATTCAAATATTTTATACAGTTCACTAAAAATATCTACAATTTTCCAATCAGTTACGTCAACCCGCTAGTATAACAATCAGCGGCGATGAAGATGGTATCAGGGATTCACCGAAACGCAAAGGTCTGGCAGACGACGAGATAGTATCAATACTGCCTGTTCCATACAGGAAGAAAGTGATGCTTTCTTGGGTATACTGAATGCGGTGTGGTAATGTATTTTGGGATAATAGAGGTACTGTCACAATAAAAGGTGAGATCATCCCTCATTCTAACATTATCGATCTGGTTCACGAAACGTTAAGACAGCGAAAAACTACAAACCCACACGGCTGGTGACAGTTTGCGACGTACATTAAAGAAATAAATATACCACGAGGGTTTACCGGAATTACTCGAAGACGTGATGCTACTGTATCACCCAACATAGAACCGAGCCTCAAAACAATAAGTGAGAATCACGATGCCGATAGTGAATCGAGGGAAACCCCACGAATATCCTTTCAAAAAAGAAGAATTTCACTAGATTGGGGTACGTGGAGGACGTAACATGGATGCTGTATACTATGATCCAGAGCATCCTGGCGGGTTTGCGGGTATAACACCTTTAGTTAATGCTGTAAAAGGTAGATATGGTGCAGTGAAAAGATGACTGCAGGGTCAGGAGACATACGGTTCATAAACGTGTCAGAAAAAAATTTCCTCGTAATAGGTAGGTGTATTGTGAGCAACATTTACGAGCTGCGGCGAGCGAATCTTTGAGATATGCGAACTTTAAGTAAACACAATAGTGGATATAACTACATACTAACGGTTATTGATGTGTTTACCAAGAGGGCCTGGGCAAGAGTTCTTAAAACGAAGACAGCAGCGTCTGTAATTGAAGCATTTACCGCAATTTTTAAGGAAAGTGAGCCTACAGCTGCAAATCTACAGACGGATAAAGGCAAGGGGTTTGTGGCAGTCAGTGTACAAAACTTTTTCAAGAAACAAAATATCAATTTCTATGTATCAAATAACCCTGATGTAAAAGCATCTGTAGTTGAAAGATTTAATAAAACATTGAAGACAAAGATGTGGCGTTATTTCACCTACAAAAATTCCTACAGGTATATTGATGTGCTCCAAAAACTTGTGACTGCTTACAACAATAGCCCTCATTAAACTATAAAGATGGCTCCTGCGTCTGTAAACGATGAAAACATTTTGGAAGTGAGGAATAACCTGTACGCGAAAGGCTCAGGCACACCACGTTATCCGAAACATAAAGCAGGTGAACATGTTAGAATCTCCAGAACTAAGTACACCTTTGAGAAGCGATATGAAACGAACTGGAGCGAGGAAGTATTTACAATTAGTGCAGTGATAAAAAAAAGACCTCCAGTTTATCGCATAGGCGATCTTAATAACGATCCCGTTGCGGGTACCTTTTACGAGGAGGAGTTGCAAGTTGTTACGGTTAATAAAGACGCCCTTTTCAAAGTCGATAAGATTTTAGCAGAGACGGGCCCCGGACGATACAAGCAATACCTGGTCAAGTGGCGTGGATACAGGGACAAATTTAATAGATGGGTATTAGCTTCGCAGCTGAGAGATATATAAAATGGAGTTTTATCTTACCTTAAAGTAATAGTTCCATGACGTACTTTCCTGGCAATATGACGTCAAGTTTTATTACACAACTGCCAAAATGAATAAGATTAACAGGTTCATGGGTTGCAGGCATATCGGAAAATCACTACCCTTGTACTTTTGCCGCTGTAAGTGCGACAGACAATTTAATTTATTATAGAACTGATCAACCCCCAGGAGAAAAGGATGTGTTAGAGACGATATTAAACAAGGCTGCATCACATTTTCAACACGGCAGCGAGTAAGCCATGTATATTGAGGACGAATGGTATGTGTTACGTTTCGCCTCGGGGAAATATGCCAACATTAACGAAATTGCCAGTGAGCTAAATAACCACGAGTTAACAAGTAAATTGCTAACAATCGAATACCATAATCTAACTAAGCGCGTCACTACGAAATTAAAAACCTCCCTCTCGCTGTTCGGATTCTCACAACGTTTAGCCTTACAGCTGGGTTATCGGCCGTATCAAAACATAGCTATGGAACCAATACCCCCGCACCCCGCTAGTATATTGATAGGATTACCAACGCAGATGTTTGTTTATTGCGACAACGTTGAACCGCAAATATTGGGCGACATCTCCGCTTATGCGTATAATAAACATTACTTCTGAAAACTACGCTTACGAAGGTCATAAAGATGTGGTTTTTCACCGACACACTACATGCCTGTGATGACACGGGAATTTGAAAACATTGAGATTAATATAAAAACAGATACGGGTGCAGAATGCCATTCGAGTTTGGGACGTCGTGTCTGAAGCTACACTTTAAGAAGGTGCAATAATGGTTTGCCCTTATTAACAATGTTATATGAATCAGGCCGGTAACGGCATTGGATCTATTTAGAGGCCCACCATATCAGCGTGGTCACGGAATCGGAAGCTGGATAGGTGGTATATTTAAAAGTATAATACCGTTATTTAAGTCTGGTGCAAAGGCCATTGGAAAAGAAGCTCTCAGAACTGGTGCTAATATTCTTGGTGACGTCACAGAGCATCGATCTGTTAAGGAATCGTTTCATGAAAGATTTCACGAGGCAGCTAGAAATCTTAAACGTAAAGCTGATGAGAAAGTCGATAAAATGATGGAGGGTTCGGGCTATAAAAGAGTACGTCTGGCCGATAATAACCAGTCTCTACCGAGAGCTGTTGCCGCTAAGAAGAAGAAACCTACTTACGACGACATATTTTCAAGATAATGGCTTTTCTACACGCTCAATCATGTGAATGCGTCAAGTCCGAATTGGATTTGTTCATTTTACCGTCGACGCAGACTAGTGCCGAGGGTGGTAAATGGATATTTTACAAGGCATTATCAGCTCTTAGTGATGATGCCCCTATAGAATTTATAGTGCCCGAAAATGGAAACGATTATATAGATTTAAGTCAGACCATGTTGTACATCACAGCTAAAGTTCTGAAGCAAAATGATACAGCACTTACTGATGCGGATGTTGTTGTAGCACCGGTAAACAATTGGATGCATTCGCTTTTCTCACAAGTGGAGGTTTACTTGAAGATGGTGTCAGAACCAAACACCTACGCCTACCGCTCATATATCGAAACGTTACTAAATTATGGAAAGGAGGCCAAGAGTTCACATCTAGGTTGTACCTTATGGCACAATGATACAACTGGGCAGATGAATACACTGGGAAACGCAAATAACGGTTTCTCGAAACGTCAAGTACTTGCAGCGAGCAGCAAACAAATCGAGATGATTGATAAGCGGTCTTGAATTAAAGGCTAAATTGGTACGATTAAGAGATACCTTTAGTCTAATGGCGGTGCAAGGTTCAAATTACTAGACGCGAATTATGGACGCTGGTTTACTGCTGAGACGTATAAGAATCAATACCACCATTAAAATTGCACACACTAAAGCTTTAGAAACAACTGCGGCAAAATATCCTGTTACAAGGACCGACATAAAAGTGTTAACTATACGTACAGGCATACAGCGAAAATCATTGGATAGTATCTTCCTGGGGCAGTTACCTAGACGATGTATCGTAGGTTTTGTCACAAATAAAGCCTTCTACGGTGATCACCCCTCAAATCCATTCAATTTTAGAAGGGACAGCTCTAGATCACAAACAGCATCCAGCAGCAAGTGAAAGAAGATGGACGCATACTTGGACTTACAAGGGTTTAGAGGTGATAACAAATTCATACCGAAAGAAATTGCCGTGATTACAGATCATGGTTCGTTACCTCGAGATTATTTTATATTAATGCCCATGTCAAGACAGATAAGGTATTTAGAGGATAAATATCACGGCTTGAAATGGCGGTCAGAGTACGTGCCATACAACGATTTACAAGAGGAGCTGATAAGAACTCTGCTAGCGATTAACAAAATTCACGTTAAGGGTAGTACAAACAACAGTTTTTAAGATTCCTTAACAAACCAATACTAAACTTGGACGAGATTGGTTGTCCGTCGATTAAAAAATTGAAAAAGGAAGCAAAGACGTATAGTTGTTTAAACCTTAAGATCGAGGAGCCTATGTGCGACCTGGAAAACGCATTACTACTGCAAGACTGCGCGCATATTAATTCGAAAGATGTATGCTGTACAAGTGTTGAAACGTTTTAAATCGATCCCCAGCCACAATAATGTGTTTCGACTTGTATGTGCTTCTAATCAGCTACCTCGACACACACTAGACCTTATGCAATTATTGTGAACACGGATCCAACAAACAAACCAGGTCAGCATTGGACTGCTATCTACATTGACGAGAATGGTAATGTGAAATATTTGGATTCCTTTAGACAAACCCCACTAGGTTACCATTTACGTTTCCTTGAGAAGAATTCTGTATGGTCCCGCTACAACAAAACGACGTTGCAGGATTACCATTCGGATGAATGTGGACTTTATACGATAATGTTTTTGTATTTTAGAATAAATAATTTACCAATGCTTGATTTTGTAAATAAGTTTTTTACTACATGTTTAGTTATAAATGGTGAGACAATCAAGTTACTGTATAATGTTGGTTTTTAACCATTCTACTCTGATAAATAAAAGCGTTTTTAGTAGTTTAGCTGTTTTAATTAAGAGTTCCGTAACAAAAGAGACGTGCATGATCAACTTCTATTGCAGAAAAATGTTCATTAGTCTATACACCACTAGATGGCCCTACTAACAAATTCAGGTTTCGCAACAAGGGGGCCGGGACGCCGACCTAACACAAATTCTTATAACTGTCTTACAAGGCTAGGGCCTATTATTAGAATAGAATTTTTTCTATCACAGGGCAAAGGCGTACACCTGTCTTATAAGATTAGGTTAGGACCCACATACAATTGCACCAAGGGGGACACGATAGGGGCCTAACCCCAAGAGCTAGTTTCTGCACTTGTCTTATAAGGTTAGGGTCCCATACCATTTCCAACCAAGGGGCCGCAATAGGGGCGAAGGCCCGAGGACAAATTTCTAAGACCTACACATGTGATACAAGTTAGCATTAGGGCCCCTTATTAAAATACAAATTCAAATTTCCCCACCATAACCAATCAGAATGCAGAGACTTAGTCCTCCAATCAGAGAACAGCGCCTTAGTGGTGGGGATAAGGACCAATCAGAAGCCAGAGAGGCGGGTGCACGCACGACCAATCGGTTAAAAGGTGGGGGCGTGGCCTAGTTTTAAACCCTCCAATCAGAGCACTGCATGTACGCACAATTGCATAACCTCCAAGGAGTATACAGCCAAAATAGCTCTTAATATTGCCAAAAGGACCTTAACTAGGGGCCCAACTCCGCTTAAGGGTTGAAAAAGGCCCCCGAAAGGAAGCCGACCCCACCCTCCTAATATACGCCTCCTACGTCGGTGAGAATAAAAAGTGGAGGGGAAGGTGCCCCATAAATCCAAGATGGCGGCACAAGGTGTCTGTGTTCTACTAAGGGTTATCAAGAGGACTCTTAAGAGGAGCTATATACACCTGTGACGAGAATGCCAACGATCAAAATGTTTATTAACCATGCGCTGCAAAATAATTTGAAAATAACACAACTAGACTTTCCAACGGCCTTTTTTAAACGAAAAATTAAAATCAGGTATAAAGCTCCCTGAAGGTATTAATTACGATAACCGAAAAGTACTGAAACGCAATAAATCCTTATATGGTTTAAAGGAAGCTCCAATAGCTTGGAACGACTGTTTTCATAACTTTGTGACAACACATTGAAGAACAAGAAGAAATTATTGAAAATGTTACCTACCTTGAAATCATTGGTTCTCTTACATGCTTATCAACTACAACTCGCCCAGACATAGATTTTAGCAAGACTGATCTTGGACGATTTTTAGACAATCCAACATTAAGTGGAAAGCAGCAAAACGACTCCTTAAGAATATTAACAAATTAAAAATTTGAATCTCACTTTCAAGAAAAATATTAAAGATGGTATTATTGCGTTTGTGGATGCCGACTGGGCATCAGATAAAAAAGACAGCAAAAGCGTAAGAGGCATGGCTGTTTTACTTCATGGAGCTCAAAGAAACGACAAACAATTGCTCTTTCTTCCGCTGAGAGTGAGTACGTGGCAGCTGCAACGGGTGTTGTTGCTGAATTAATTTATGTACAGAATTTGCAGTTGACTTTATTAGAGAAATTCCAATATCAATAATTTATATTGACAACCAGAGTGCTATATCCATGATAAAAAAAAACGAAAATACACGACGAACTAAACATATAGATTATTATAAGTTTTGTTATGAACGATAATATGTTTAAAAGTAAATATGTAATAAAAAAGCATTATAATTTTATTAAAGACATAAATAAAAAGTTTAACTCGAGTAGGATTTGAACTTACGATCTGTACTTTGCTAGAGTTTTAAGCAAACCTTAAATATTAAATTTCACTGCAAACGTGATCATGTGGATAAAGGTGATGTTCAAGTTGACTATATTCCGTCCGAGGACAATCTAGCACACATTTTACAAAACCATTGTGTAATATCGAATTGCATAAAAAATCAACATTACGTCGTTTTACTTTTTGATTTTGTAATAACAGCTCACCCATGTTAACATCAATAAAACTACAATTGGTTGAAGAAATTCTATTGATTTTTCTGAATTAAGGTCTAATGATAATTTGCACAATTTTAGACAATACATTTATTATAATTTTCTTTAATAAGTAGGTACATACACGACTAATTTACAAATTTAGTTAATAGTAAAGATGACTATAGTATTACTAGTGTATGCAATATTGTTCTACGTCTGGATAACGTATTACTGCCATTAGTGCACAAAAAAAAAACAATATTGCTACACGTTAACACTGTTGGTTGTTATATTGATATGTTGGTAACACCAAAAACACTAAGTACTGCGCTATTACTCATAACAGTTTAAAAACATTAAGATTTAAATACAATTGTTACTAGGAACTAGAAAGTTATAGGTAATGATACACAGATATAGGAGCCTAAAGTAGTATTATCATGGAATATTTATATTAGCAGTTACAATATTGTTATCATAATAATACTGTACAATCTCATTTGCATTATTCATACATTATCATAACACACATTCAATTAATTCTTCTTACCAAATTTCTCATCTACCACCAGTTAGGTATAATATTTGGCATTATAAACAACATACTCTCTAGCATTCAAGAAGACCATACAAATCAAAATAAATAACTTATTATATAACACGTATTTGAGTAGGTATATAAAAACTGTACAAATTGTAATAAACGCTACTAAAACTCAAAGACTATTAAATGCTCAGTACAATTTTAATTTTGCAGTCGATTTAAAAAACACAATTTAAAAATACTGTTGGCAAAATGTATGATTTTTAAGAATCACCCAATTAAAATAAATATATAAGTAATATATTTACATGCTTCACTTGCATTTTCTTGCACGACGACGGAATCGACGCATTCTTTGATCCCATTCGTCTCTCCATTCAATTACAATTGAGCGTTGAGTAACGGCTATATTTCCCGTTGGTATTCCTCCAGGCGAGTCGTCTTTTTCTCGACCCAAAATTAAGTAGGACCTAAAATTAATGTTTTATTATTGTTTGCTTACATAAATTCGTTGTGAGATAAATACAATGTTAAAAATGTATTCTAGGACACATACGTGTTAACATACTCGATGTTCTCCTTCAGATTATATAATAATAATAATTATATAATTATTATTATTAATAATAATAATAATTATTATTATTATTAATAATAGTAATAAAATAATAATAATAATAATAATAATAATAATAATAATAATAATAATAATAATAATAATAATAATAACATAATGGAACAGTTGACGTCGGGTAACACCCCTCGGTTTCTGACCATTAGGAACCAAAACTCTGGAAATTTTGAAAAAGATAATCCGTTTGAAATAGCTAGGACACTGTATAATTTGTTAGGTGATGTAAATTCATGCAAAAAAGTTAGCACAGGTTTATTGATAGACACACAATCTAATAAACAAGCGCAATGTTGTCTGAAATTGGAAATGTTTGGTAATACTCCTGTAATAATTGAACCGCACCTTACTTTAAATACTGTAAAAGGTGTCGTAACATGTAAGGATCTGTTAAATTGCACAACCAGTGAAATCTTGGAAAACATGAAAAGCCAAAAGGTCATAGATGTTAGGAGAATCACAACCAGAAAAGAGGGACAAACTATCAATACAGCAAGTTTAATTCTAACCTTTTGTAGTCCATACCAGCGAATGTAAAAGTAGCTATTTACAGACTTCCCGTCAGGCTCTATATTCCACCTCCTTTAAGATGCTACAGAAGCCAAGCCTTTGGGCACACGACGGCGGCATGTAAGAATGCGCAAATTTGTATATGTAGTAAACAAGTACATACTGGACAACCATGTGAAAAACCACTCATGTGCGTAAATTGCAACAGAGACCACACTGCCAGATCTAAGGAATGTCCAAGATATATAGTAGAAGTTACTATTCAAGAAATAAAAGTAAAAAATCGAATCACGTATTTTGAAGCGCGTAAAGAAGTCACAGCGCGAACTCCTACAGGCCCAACGTATGCAGCGGTAACGAAAACCGCAATTACACCTAAACACATTAATGTGAAAGACATAGTGTCAGAATTAGTCCCCCACTTAATTGCGGAACTAAAAGAACATTTCTCGGAAATTAAGGAGAAAAGTATGCCATCAACTAGCATGATAGAATCAGAAAAACAATATATTCCGGAATCTAACACCCAACAGATGGAAACTGAGTCTAACGACAAAAGAAAAAGAAACACTGTAGTATCCGATTCATCCTTGCAATATCTCGACGAGGATGAGCTAGACGAAAGCAGACTGAACATATTGAAATCAAAAAAGAAGAAAGGGTGGCCTAAGGGCAAACCCCGTAAAGTATCTTAACCTGTGATATTAAGTTCAGATTACTTACAACTATGATATTAAGTTCAGATTACTTACAACTGTGATATTAATTTAAGACGACCTAAACTGTGATATGAATGTGTGTTTGTTTTATATAAATGTATAGTAGTCCTTGTCGTATATCTTATTTAAACCTATGTATTTAATATAAAATTTATTTAAAACTACTCAAACAATGGAGCAAATCCTGCAATGGAACTGCAATGGATGTTCCAAAAGTAAGGACGAATTACGTCTACTAATCACTGAATACAATCCATTTGCCATCGTAGTACAGGAAACTCATTTCAAAGTGAATGAAAAGTTTCACTGAAACGGCTTTGAGGTCATAAGATATGATGAGCCTCATGACGAACGTGCCAAAGGAGGAGTCCCCATATTGGTAAAAAGTACTTGTATATATAATAGCATCCAATTTAACACGACGATACAAGCTGTAGCTGTATCGATTAAACATCCTGTTACTATAAATATCTGTAACATCTATTTACCAGACAACAATTGGACGATACAAGCAATAGATAACCTAATATCTCAATTACCCACACCGTTCCTCTTACTAGGAGACTTTAATGCTCACAATCAACTATGGGGTTCAGCTAAAAAAGATACCAAAGGCAAAGGCATTAGAATCACTACTCGATGCAAATCAATTAATTCTAATAAACAACGGTAAACCAACACATCTAAACTCAAGAACAAATGGTTTTTCTGTTATAGATCTTAGCATGTGTTCTCCACAGGTAGCAGAAAAATATGAATGGAACCCAATAGAAGATCTACATGGTAGTGATCACTTCCCCATAATCATAACATCCTCTACCGCGCAACAAAATTTGATTACAGCTCCCAGATGGAAGATAAGTAAGGCTGACTGGTTTCAATACAATAATTATGTTACAGACATAGACAGACAGCAAGACATAAATACACTAGTCCGAGACCTTACAAATAATATAGTTAACGCGGCGGAAAGGACAATACCAAAAGGTACTAGTAGAGTGACAAAACCACCGGTTCCTTGGTGGAATCCGGAAGTGGCATTAGCAATAAGTAATCGCAAAAAAGCATTAAAAACATTTGTTAATGAGCCCACTATGCAAAGACTAATCGAGTACAAGAAAAGTAGAGCCGTAGCAAGAAGAAAGGTATTGGAGAGCAAGAGACAGTCGTGGGAAAGGTATGTTTCCAGTATGACACGAAAAACTCCTCCAACAGAGATTTGGAAGAAAGTAAAAACAATAACAGGCAAACGAAAACAAGTCAAGCCAACAAATATTCTACATGGAGAAGTTATAGTCACTGACCCGTACAGCATAGCAGAACAGTTTGCTAAACATTACGAAAAAGTGAGCTCAGCCGATAATTATGATGATCACTTCAGAAGAATTAGATCCAGCACAGAAGTACCCCTCGACTACGCAGAACAAGAAACTGAGGAATACAATGCACCCTTTAGCAAAGAAGAGTTAAAGGCAAGTTTAGAAACCGTTAAAGAAACATCCCCAGGATTGGATAATATACAATATGCCATGATAAAAAATTTACCAAGAACAGCCGTTGAAAATTTACTGTATATATATATATATATATATATATATATATATATATATATATAAATATACAGAATTTGGTCAGAAGGCGCCTATCCCACCATTTGGAAAACATCACTTATTGTACCAATACTGAAGGCCGATAAAGACGAATTACAAACCTCTAGTTACAGACCAATATCCTTATTAAGCTGTCTTGGAAAGCTCTTGGAGCGAATGGTCAACACAAGGCTAGTGAAACGTTTAGAAAAGAAACACCTGATAAATAAATACCAAACCGGGTTTCGAAGATACCATTCAACCACAGATAACATTACATACGTTGCAACCAATATGCTAGAGACATTCAGAAACAGACAGCATAGCACTGCTATATTTTTCGACCTCGAAAAGGCGTTTGATTTAGTGTGGAGATATGGGGTAATAGAGAAATTGCACAAATGGGGCTTTAGAGGAAATCTAATAAAATTCATAAAGTCGTTCTTATCAGACAGGCACCTCAGGGTCAGGATAGGTGACCACCTATCTATAAAACGACCTTTAGAAATAGGTATCCCGCAAGGATCCCCAATCAGTGGGACCTTATTTCTAATAGCAGTGAATGACCTTACCAGAGCGCTACACCCAAAAACAAAAAGTTGTTTTTATGTAGATGACCTAGTCATTTTTACAACGTCCAGGAGAGAAGAACCGCACAATGGATTATTACAAGACGCCATAGAGACAATAGTCCAAAGAGCCCAAGAAAGAGGCTTTAAAGTATCAGCACGAAAAACGGTAGCCATGCACTTCTGAAAGCTTAGACGGCCCCATTATTTACCGACTTTTAAGCTGAATGATAAAGTAATTAAATGTGTACCCAACCACAAATTCCTCGGAGTAATTCTTGATAGCGCTATGACATGGAAACAACACATTAATGATCTAACCACAAAAGCACGCAAAACTATGAATATAGTAAAATGTATAAGTAATAAAAAATGGGGAGCAGATAGAGAAGTGTTGATAAGGCTATACAAAACACTAATACTATCAATACTCGACTATGGATCTGTAGCGTATGACTCAGCTTCGAAATCCAATCTAAGACCGCTAGAGGTTATACAAAATTTGTGCATACGTTACAGCATAGGAGCATTCCCAACAATCCCATGCAGCAGCTTGCAAGTAGAAGGAGGACTTATGCCACTACAATTAAGACGAATGTGGAACCTACTGAAGTACACACTAAAAATACAACAAAACCCGCAACATTATATGTATAAAAAGTTAAGTAACATAGATCAAAACGAAAACGGAAATAGAAATAATCCTATAAATATTACAACAGGTAACGCTCTAAAACAATTAGGAATAAATACCATCACACCGTTAAATCGACACGATATAAAAGAAAAGATTTTGGAGAAATGACAAGCAAGCTGGTCAGCACAAAATAAATTTTTGAAAAAGCATACCCCAAAAGTAATAAATAATAGAGTGTATCCGCAAATGTCTAGAAAAATTAGCATCGCAATAACAAGACTGAGAATAGGACACACGAAGTTAACTCACTTATACATGCTCGAAAAAACACATCCACCTACATGTACCAAATGTAACAAACAACTCACAATAGCACACATATTTGAAGAATGTGAGCAACTAACAGCGAGTAGAAGAAAATCAAATGTGAATAATGGAATTAAAATAGATCTTAACATCACGGAACAAACTATCTAACTGAGATCGAAATAATGAATGAAGTATAATAAGTAAAGTAGTATGACGAAGAAAATACGTGGCAAATAGCCAAGAAGTTGAAGCCACAAAAAAAAAAAAAAAAAAAAATAATAATAATAATTTAAATTTGCGAAAGGAACATGCCAATGCAATGCAAATGTACCGTGTAAATAAAAGTCATAACATACAAGTGTAGTACTATACTTTATTTACAGGAACGAAGAAAACTAAACGGATGGCATGTTTGACAAGTCAGAAATGAAATTAAACTACGACTGCTTTTTTTTTATTATTTTCACGTTGCACGGTCGATTTTAAAAATCGGATCTAAAGATAAATTTTATAACTCAACCGGACCTAATAGTTATTTGTCAAAACGCAAACACCATATATGCGAAGTGAATATAGATAATATGAAAGGATGGAATCTGATAAAAAGAAAATACTTACGAATTGAATCTGTAGGAGTAGTCAGATACGGTTAATATACTGGCTGCCATAAATAAATAAACACCCAATAAACGCTGATTTATTTCAATGAAATTTTTAAAAAAACGTGTATTTTATTCCGATTAAGAAACGATGAAAATTTCAGTAAGATACAATAAAGATTAATAAAGTAATCATCGACAATGAAACAAAAACTCTTTTCTTTTCTTTTCATTTGACATTACTTAATTAAGTGTTAATACATATTTGTAAACACATTAAAGTTGAAATCATGCCACCTGTACGACATCTTTCAAATTTCCATCAGTTAACCGAGTTTGAACGTTGCAGAATAGTCGGTCTACGAGAAGCCGGATTGGCAATTCGTGATGTTGCCGCTGGCGCGGGACGCAGTGTAGCCACAATTTCCTTATGTTGGCGAAGATGGTCAGAAAATAATGAGGAACGACGACATTTGCGTCCCAGTCGTCCTAGACGCACCACTGATCGTGAAGATCGTGCTCATCGGCTTGTAGCTCTTCGGGACCGTTTTTTTATCAACAAGGGAAATTGGTGATAGATGAAGAGGATTAACTGATAATCAGATCTCCTTACGATAGACGTATGGAAGAAGTCAATATTATGGGATCAGATCATACCGACCATTGCTTTGTTTACCTCTAACTCCACGCCATCATACTGCACGGCGGCAGTGGTGCAACGAGAGGTTGCATAGGAATGTGCAATGGCATCAAGTCATTTTTAGTGACGAATTCGATTTTGTTTATGGTTTCATGATGGTCGCAGATTAGTGAGAAGACGTCCTAGAGAAAGACGCAATTTGCAGTTTTCTGTACGGCGACATAAGGCTCTCACTAAAAGTGTGATGGTGTGGGGGGGCTATTATCTGCCATGGAAGTAGATCTCCTCTAGTAGTTATTGAGGGAACATTAAATGTAAATCCGTACATTAACAACGTTCTTGAAGTCCAAAAGTCCAAAAGTCCAAAAGTCCAAAAGTCCAAAAGTCCAAAAGTCCAAAAGCCCAAAAGTCCAAAAGTCCAAAGTGCAAAGTCCAAAGTACAAAGTCCTCAAATAACAGAAAGTGGATTGAAAAGTGCATAGACAACAAGAGAGTTTGGTGAAAATTGGAAAAACATAGTTTTGTAAATTGCTGTTAATTATTAGATAAGACCAGTGTATTATAGTCTACATTAAAAAGTAAAAAGAGAATTTGATTCTAAATTTAATAATATTGTATTCGAAAAACTGCTAAATAATTTGAACATTAGTCTAGTTTTTTTAAGTTCTGTGGTGAAATTTAAAATAAACAGTTAATCTTTGTAATTGTATTAAACAAATGTGTTCTAGCAACTTCCATAATACTTTTTTATACAAAAGCTACTTTGTTTTTTAGATTTTTTGCGTTTATTTCTGATCGCAGTAGGCTACCTATTTGCAGTACAACTATTTTAAAATTGTGAAGATAATCCTTTTACGAGGTAGTATAATTCTGCGATAACGATGTTACAGGGGTGTCAAGTTGAGAAGTGAGGCACACAATCTACGTCAGAAAATAATCCTAATAAATGTAACATAATTTATAATAATTGTACAGTTTATAATTACAATAAATAAGTCAGTTTCTAAGACTAGATTTTATTGTTTATTAGTGGAAAGAAATGATCTGATCGAATACCACTTGATTTTGTCGGTATATTCAAATACTTTCCTTCCTTTTCGAACAAAAGTAGTATTGCTTTAAGTAAACACCCCTGGCGTTCCGCTCGTGATATTTCCAAGCATTACTAATCTTGTTCTCAAGTCGGGTAAGTATTTTGCGAATATACCAATCATATTACCTTGTGGTAATATATATATATATATATATATATATATATATATATATATATATATATTTTGTTCAGCTCTTAAAGCATTAATGGTGCAAAACTTGTTTTTCTCTTTTCTGGTATTGTCTACATACATATATTTTATAAATCTCAAAAAGAAATCACGCAGTTTTTTTCTTTTTTTTTATTTTTCGCATTACTTGCTTCCAGAAAAACAATGTCGTTAAATGGGTCAATTCTTCGTTTATATTCATATATAATACCACTAGTGCGCCCAAAGTTATCGATAAATCGGGAAAAAGCGGTGTTGCCTGGAAACTGCATGAATTGGTTTTCTCTGTTGGTTAAAAGTTAAAATAGCCCGACTCTGAAAGAGGAAGGCTCTTCTTTTAACCAACAGAGAATACTAACGAATGCGGTTTCCTTAAGGAAACAAACGCTTTTTCCAGGATCATCTGATTCATTTTGATGCACGCGTGGTATTCGGGAGAATATTTCCAGAATAGAAAATAGTTACTGGGCAACCTACCAATGTATTACTACTACGACTAGTGCATAAAAAAATAACGATAATCCGGGCAAATAGGTGTTGCCTGGAAACTGCATGAGTTGGTTTTCTCAAACGCAAACGAACAAAACTTTAGTTACTTATGTAAAAACGTTACAAAATTTAAAAACCTTTATTCAATTTATTGAGAATTTAAATTTACAAAACGACCAAACTTTTTATTACTAAGCATGTAACAAAATTTAGAAAACGAACAATACTTGCGTCCAAATAAATGCCTGATTTTTCACTGTATTCTTCGGAACACTCTTGTCAATATTGCTATCAATGGTTTCTCACGAAATTTTACGAAAACGTTTCATTTTTACAATAAACTTAACTTAAATTTTTTAACGTGGCTGTCATTGTTTGACAAATGCTTCTTGTTCATGACAAGAATAGCTCTGTTACTATGGTAGTTGACTATGACGTCATTGCAGTTGAATTACCGCTGCAATTAATAACGTTCAATGGGATTATCGCTGTAATCCTAACGAAGTTGCATTGCTGTATAGGTGTCAATTATACATGAGGGAAATATTCGATTTGGTATATTCGATTTGGTGTTTTCGATTTCGTATTTTCATTGCTCCCTTTAATGAAATACATCGAACTAGCTGTGAGATGTCAGTCATGACAGTAACTAAGCACGGTAACTAAGGACACTTAGTGTAAGTAAAAAGACGTTTTAGTAAAAAATTACATTTTCAACGATGAGTGAAGTCAAGGATCGTTTTGCTAGTGTTGCTTTGGATGAAATTGATCGGCAAGTTAACGACAAGTCAAAAAATACTATGAAGACTGAAAAATATATTTGGAAACAATTTATGGAATTTTATGACAACAGAAATTATACGCTGAATGAAAATACCACAAATGAAACTTAAGCAATAAGATTAAAAGGTTGGGGTTTCAATATGCGTCAAATTGATGGCAGTGAGTACAAAGAGTTATCTGTTAAGACCATTTGGAATAATACTGCAAAACTCCTTCAACGAAAGTATTACGAAGATTATTCAACGACAGAGCAAACGCAAGATATTGATTGGTGGATAAATGCGTGTTGATAAACGAAAATCAGTGTTTTCGGTTTTGTATTTCGGTATATAATTGGTTGATTAACAAACCAAAATAAATATACGTAGTTACCTACGATAATGTGACATTAACATGTCATAAATGTCATACGTAGATAGTGATTAAAATGAATCCTCCTGCGGCAAATAGATTTGGAATTATAATCTGAAGTGGATTGCAAAGGAAGTAAAAGAAAACGTTCCCAATAATACCGTAAGATCTAAAAAGTACATATGGAAGCAATTTAGTGAATTTTGCGAGGCTCGAAATTACCAACTCGAGGAAAATACACGTGATGAAGTGCTAGCCAATATACTCGCGGAATGGGCATTTAATACGCGTAAAGCTGATGGTATCTAGTATAAGGGAATGGTAATAAAAACAATTTGGAATAATTCTGCTAAATTACTACAAGAAAAATACTATAACGAATTTAATAGACGATTCGATCCGTTCAAAGATTAAAATCGTCAGAGATGCAAAAAACACGAAGAGAAAACAGCTTCAAAAAATTCCAGAAAAGAGAAAAATGTCTTCTGCTTCTTTAACAAACGACGAATTAACGGATATAATACAACTTTGGGACGAGGATACTCAAAATGGATTGAAGAGGAAACTATACCACATTATAGCAGACGAGTTAGCTTGGCGAGGCGGCTAGGCCTGTCAATCTTTGGTGCAATACTTCAAAGAAGAAATTTCAAACGATGGATCTCCAACTGGAACATTGTAACAACCCATTTTGAGTTGTATTAAAATATACCGTAATTTATGTCTTCGTTCATTTAGTTGTAAATATAAGAAAAATTTTATTTATTAATGATTTGTAAGTATGAGGTAGGCAATTTAATTTGCATTTTGGTGTAACTTAAGTGTATATACTTCTTAATCGTTTATACTCCCCCTTTAAATTATTTTTTTCTGCCTATATTTTCGCGCAGGCGTCATCATCCAACTTTCAAAGCGTCCATTTTTTCACTTCCTGATGAATGATGTGTTGTTTAGGAAGCAATGTTTGGGCTTCCAACTAAATTTTGTGAAAGTGCCATTGATTTAATGGTAAGATAAAGGAAGGGGCACGTTTTAAATGTAAAATACCTTTCGGTCAGAATTTAACCAAATTTTGATATGTTCTAGAACTTGACCAATTGATCAAATGTCTTCATTGCCCGAAAGCTCAAAGCTCAACAGTTTTTGATATACAGGGTCTGCAATATCACTATTTGATACTTTCAATATATCATAAAATGGACATTTTTGCCAATATTAACGCAAAACTTAGTGGAATGTTATTTTTTTGTGCTACTGGTTACAACCTTTTCTTTACTTTCATTATTTTTGTACATACAGCTGATATATAAGGTGAGGCCAAATATATGTATCTGAAAAGAATTATACAGTGGTATTGTTTTGATATTTTGGTGAATGGAAGTTAACACATATATATGTCCATTTAAATTATTATTGCAAGGTAAGTCCCCTAGACGTCCGTTATACAGAGTGTTTCATTTCTTTAATAGATTTAATTGAGTATTATTATACTTCCTAGTTAATTTTTTGATAACTTAATTGAAATGTCTATATTAAAATAAACTATTTGCTAACTGTATATACCTACATAATAGTCACGATGTGTTAATACTGATACTGGGTGTCCAAGTACAAAGGACCAAAGCGATATCTTAAAATCCCTTGCAATTGGATGTCGTTGCGAAATACAAAGCTTTTGGAGATTCACAGATAGAAAGGTTAGATGTGCTTCATTTATTATGCTCACTATTTTCTAATAAAGTTATATTTAGTATTTACTTATTCGTTTAAACCAAAACCGTAATGTGGTATTGCGCTTTTTCTTCTGCTTTTATTCGTACAACTAGATTTTTTTCTGATTTTGCACTTTTCTTTCCGTTTTTCATACTACAATTATTATGTTTTTCTATTCCCAAACTTATAAAATAACAACAATATAGTAGGTGGCCATGAAACGTCAAAAATTAATCCACTAATTAAGTGATATTGTTGATGCTTAGTTGCAAATCTACTTTTTGAATTAAAATTGTTGAAGAGTTTATGTGAAAAATGAATCGAATTCCATGTTTTGCTTGTGGAAATGCTTTAGTTACTAGGGTTATGGTGAAAATAAGTGGTGAGGTAAATGCAAGAAAGCAGGAAATTGTGATTGCACGTCGCCGCGAAGCAAATCTACCTGAGCGGGTCATAATAAAAGAAACTCGAATCTGCAATGCCTGCAATATTTCTATTGTAAGGGAAATTTAAGCAATAGACAATAATCCAAATTGTTTGCGATTAAATGTGCTACAAAGGTCAACTCACTTATGCTGCATTTGTAACGATGGGAATGATATACATAAAATATCCATGAAAGGTAGAATTAATATTTTTGTTGAGAGAGATATACGTGCCAGAAAATACGTACTGCTGTAATATTCATTTGGATGAGAATGGTAATCTGTTTAAGTTTCTGCTCCCTGGGTTACGATATGTAAATCGGCCATTATTAGCAGGTAATGAGATTTATATTTTTTCACAACCATTACGTAAGGAAATTAAGAAAAAAAGCTACCACACGGCTTACGAAGACGAAAATAACTTCACAGATTCTCAATTTAAAGCAGTTTCTCCTATAACCAAAGATCCGTTTAATAATCTTTTCAACTTTTGTGACCCCGCCCGTTAGAATAGGAAATTCTTTGAGATATGTAAGTAAAAAAGATCTCTTAGCATTCCTGTCCAAGTTACGACAAGGTCTTAGTGATAGTTTTTTAGCGGTTATTTTTAATTATTCCACAAGACAACAAGCCAGTTTAGCTATATCTCTAGTTAGACAATCTCTTTCTGCAAGATTTGTACCACAAAATATTGGATTTACTGCTGCAAGAGACAGCTACATCGAAAATCATGTAACTCCTTTTGCAAATCGTCTATATAATCAAAACCTGGATCGGCCTCAAGTTATAGTGTATAATGACTGTACTTATCTAGAAATAGAGAAAAGTTCTTGTTTTAAAGTGTTTCGACAGTCCTACTGTACTTATAAGGGTAAACATCTTATCAAGCCATCTCTGCTTGTTGCACCGAGCGGATTTATTCTAGACATTCAAGGGCCATATTTATCAAATTCTGAAAACAACGATGCTAACATACTTATAAGTGAATTTAATAGAGATGTGAATGGAGTGCGTGAATGGTTTAATGAAGGAGATATTTTCATTCTCGACCGCGGGTACTTGGATGCTATTCCAGCTTTAAATAGATTAGGTATTAATTTTAAAATGCCAGCCTTTTTGCCCAGAGGTCAGCTACAGTTATCCACAGATGAGGCTAATGATAGTCGTCTCGTTACGAAAACCAGGTGGATCGTAGAAGCACGCAATGGGCACTTAAAATCAATTTTAAATTTTTAGCTTTAAGATAAAACACCCCACATTTGTAATATTGCTGATTTTCTTAAAATTGCTGGAGCAATTATAAATAAATATTTTCCACCCATTTTAATGCAAGATGCTACTATTGAGCTAGCTGAAAATATTCTTCAAAAAGTTTGAGAGCCAAATGTTGTTTAAGCCAGGGTTGAGGAGGAAAACTTACGCGCTAGAAGGGGCAGATGGGTTGATTTAAATGAAATTATCGTTCCCTCATTCCCACGTCTGTCACATTACTATCTTAACGAGTTAACTGTAGGTATTTTTCAATTAAAGCTTGCTCCTTCTTATATACAGGACAATGAAATAGAGGACCGCCAGGTTCAGAAGAAGAATAATCAATTTGATGAAAACTTACTGAACCCGGTTTTATACGGGTACAGGACTTTAGGTATCTCGTCTCAAATGCTACTCGTTACCATGTTGTTAGGATTGCATTTAGTGCCGAATAATGAGCTAATGAAGATATCCTTTACCCAATATTAGAGTCACTTACTGCACCATGCAAAACTGCGAGTGCCAGAACTTTAGGTACATTGTTCTCATGTGGCAGCTGTACTATGGTTTTAGGATACGCTTAGGTATCAAGAGCTAATCAAATATCCTTCTACAAATGTTTTAAATCATATACTAAATGCAAATAACAGTGATAGACATTTAACATTTGATTATGCAACTTATTGATTTCTATGACAAATGGTTACTTATCAAGACCTAAAAATATTTACTGTTTTCTGCCTCATCAGTTCAGTTAACTGATATCTTATAATATGACAAATGTAAACTTTCATAACACTATAAATATTTACATAGTTATCTTCGTCAGTAGTAATGTTTGTTAAAAATTGTTAAAGATGTAGTAAACAATTTTGTCAAATTTTTCAAATTTGTTTACATCTTTAACAATTTTTAACAAACATTACTACTGATGAAGATAACTGTAAGTGTTATCGAAACGTTTAGATTGTATAATTTAAAGTACACCATTAAAAAATCCCAAAAAAGATAAGTATTTTATTATGATATCTTATTAAGCTTAGATACTTTTAATATATTAAAATACGTTCATTAACGTTTCTACATAAACATTTCTTATTTCCAATGACTGTACAAAGCGGTAGTGATGATGGAGGTAGACCTGCGAAACCGGTCTGTCGATGGTGTGAACAGGGAAGACACTAGTATCTTAAAGAATTTTCTTTTCTTAGTTTTGCAAAATAAAGATGAACTTAGACAAGCGCCTTCTTTATCAAAAGAATCTACTGAAAACATTATTAGAAAATAGTGAGCATAATAAATGAAGCACATTTAACCTTTCTATCTGTCAATCTCCAAAAGTTTTGTATTTCGCAACGACATCCAATTGCAAGGAATTTTTTATGTTAACGATTTTTTCCGTACCTATATGAAGTTTAAGATATCGCTTTGGTTCTTTGTACTTGGACACCCAGTATCAGTATAAACACATCGTGACTATTATGTAGGTATATACAGTTAGCAAATAGTTTATTTTAATATAGACATTTCAATTAAGTTATCAGAAAATTAACTAGGAAGTATAATAATACTCAAATAAATCTATTAAAGAAATGAAACACTCTGTATAACGGACGTCTAGGGGACTTAACTTGCAATAATAATTTAAATGGACATATATATATATATATATATATATATATATATATATATATGTGTGTGTGTGTGTGTGTGTGTGTGTGTGTGTGTGTGTGTGTGTGTGTGTGTGTGTGTGTTAACTTCCATTCACCAAAATATCAAAACAATACCACCGTATAATTCTTTTCAGATACATATATTTGGTCTCACCCTGTATATCAGGTGTATGTGCAAAAATAATGAAAGTACAAAAAAGGTTGTAACCAGTAGCACAAAAAAATAACATTCCACTAAGTTTTGCGTTAATATTGGCAAAAATGTCCATTTTATGATATATTGAAAGTATCAAATAGTGATATTGCAGACCCAGTATATCAAAAACTGTTGAGCTTTGAGCTTTCGGGCAATGAAGACATTTGATCAATTGGTCAAGTTCTAGAACATATCAAAATTTGATTAAATTCTGACCGAAAGGTATTTTACATTTAAAACGTGCCCCCTCCTTTATGTCAAAAAGAAGAGATAACATTAAAAGTGATCGCTTATTTTTAACAGTGAATAATAGCTGGAACAAAACGCCAAGTAGTCCATGGTATAAGAACATGCCAGCTGGTATTAACGAAATTAATAAATAGACCAAGTCTGCTGCTCAAATGATTGCACTGGACACAAAAAGAGTAAAGATTTCGAGTCATTCGAATAGTTAGTCAACTGGCGAGTTCTGGAATTGGAGAACAACAGATTATTAAAATTACTGGTCACAATAGTTCAACATCAATAAAACCATATTTACAAATAAGCAAAGATCACCATAATGAAATTGTTTCCAATTTAAGAAAAACTGACTCAAATGTCAATTTGACGACTACGTCCACAACTGTAACAAACAATGAAGTAGATTTGGACAATTTTCGATTTGAAAATTGTTCTAACTGTACTTTTAATATTAATATTTATAATAAATAACGTGTTATTTTCGCTTAATATCAATTTATAATAGATAAATATTTATTTGCATCACTTACGTTATTACTGTCGTTGAATAATCATAACAAATATAACTCGTGCAATTTATGATTATCGCAAATACCTTCTCTTTTTCGTAACATAGCGCGTGGTTTCCAAACAACATTATATGTTACTCAAAATCAAAGGTATTTATATTTCGATAATCATCATTACACTTGTTGTATTACTATTGAATATAACTCGTCGTTAAAGTAAACAAGCAATGTTTTCATGAAATACGCTCGTGGCTCAAATTTTGAGAATAAGCAATGCTGATTGATTAAAGTTACAGAAATTATACAATCTCCTATAATATTACCTGAAAACAGTGATATATTTGTTTTAAAAAATACTTTAAAAATTATAAAACCATATACATAGTAATTTTGTTCTTGAAAATGTACTTTCTAAGGTAACTAAATTTATAAACATGTAATTTTCTTAAATTTGATAGATTTTCTTTAAATAATAACGCTCGTAACATAACTGTTTAGCTTTCTGTCCAACTTTACGCATGTTATAATTTTAACCTAAATATCTAACGTATATCTAACCAACTGACAAAATAATATTACACCAGAAAAGACACTACAAAAGTTACCAGAAACGATGCTTCTAAAAAGCAAACGTACTACAAACGATGTGATTAAAAGTCATTAGACACACCGAAATAGAAAAAAAAAACTAATACGTGTGTATCACATATTCCAAATTCTCTTATCCATATTCCTGAATAATGTATAGATTTTACATAAACTAATTTTAAGCGTAAGCATAAGTTAATCAAATGCTATAATTAAATATAAAACTAAAATTCCTTTGAAGTTAGAATTTCGGTATATCTCAAAGCATTTATTAGATTAAATTAGCTTTTAAAGTTTTTAATTACACGATTAACAATTACAACAGTTCTAATACATATAACTGTATTAAAATAATAAATCAACGTATGAAAAATGTGTGTTTCAAAAACACGCCTTTTATTAAAAATTGCACAAATTAATCTAACAGAAATTCTTCTGCATCGTTTGAACGGTATTAAAAGCGAAATGAATGACTGTATAATATGGTGCAATTGCAGTTTTCAGCTAAAATATGAATAATTAAATTTGCAATTCTAACATATTTAGAGCAAATGCTAAAATTCATTAGGTGCTTGAAATTGTAACAACTTGTTCATGTTTAATTTACTGCATCATTGCATTCATTAAATTACAAGATTGGTTTCCTAATTTAAATAAATTTTAAACGCTAAATTAGATACTTACTTGTTGGCTTTTAATTTTGGACATTTGCACAGTAAATCTGTTGCTGGTACAAGAAGCGATGTAGGACCCTTTCTAATTCTAGAATCTCTCGCTTTTTTGTAGACGCTTTCAACGCTCACCATAAATCGTATCCAGCCTTTTGTATGTTCATCGACTGGATCTTCTACTCGTGATAATACTCGTCCCATTATTGCTAAAAAAAGCAAAATATTATTATATAACTGAAACGAATTAAAATGAATAGAAAATCAACAGAGCTATCTATACAGGGTGTTTCTGAAATAGGGTTCCGAATTTCTACTGCATGTAGAACTCATTAAAATAAGACAAAATGTTCATATAAAGATGTGCCCTAAAACGCACCCTTAAAAAGTTACAGGCCCTTGAAAGGGTTCGAATGAACCTGATTTTATTCAATTATTTCAAAAACGATAAAAGATAAAGAGATGAAATTAAGGGAACATACATAACTTTTGACGCCGAGTAACATGAGCTAGGCCATTTTTCGTTATTTGAATCATAGGCGTTCTTTCAGGGGATGGAAAGTATCAAGTCCCTAAATTTTGTACGACCTTTTGCAATTTTTAACAAATTCATAAATTTTGGACAGTTTTATGTAAAAAATGTCTTTGCGTAATTCGATATCGGCAACGGTTTTTGTGTAAAATGAGTTTGAAAATTATCATTATTTGATAAAATTACCGTTATTCACTTCGGAATAAATTCAGAATTACGCAAAGACGACATTTTTTACGTAAAACTGACCAAAATTTATGAATTTGTCAAAAAAAATTGCAAAAAGGTCGTACAACATTTTTTAGGGACTTGATACCCTTTTCATCCCCCTGAAAAGGACGCATATGATTCGAATAACGAAAAATGGCCTAGCTCATGTTACTCGGCGTGAAAAGTTATGTATGTTCCCTTTATTTCATCTCTTTATCTTTTATCGTTTTGAAATAACTGGATAAAATCAGTTTAATTCGAACCCTTTCAAGGGCCTGTAAACTTTTAAGGGTGCGTTTTAAGGCACATGTTTATAGGAACATTTTGTCTTATTTTAATGAGTTCTACATGCAGTAGAAATTCGGAACCCTATTTAAGAAACACTCTGTATAGCTCATTTAAATCATATACAGAGGAGTCCATACAATCATTTTTGGATTTTGATTCTTGTAATGAGGAATGAGTTATTACTCAATCATTAATAGTTAAAAGAAATTGTTTAATGCAGAATTGACAATCCGTTCGTCTCCAAGATTAGGAATTTCACATTACCTTTTGCAAAATGCATAAACCTTAATAGCACATTAACCATTAAACGGACAGAATCTTTTTTTGCGGTCAGCTGTAGAATGTTGAATTCTAGTACTCAAAAATCGGGACAGAAAATATAGCTATTTGTTTTACTAGGGAGGAAAGTATAACATTCCCTCCCGCCGATGAAGGTTAATTATCTAAGGGAGGGAATATACCGGGTGTCCCAAATTCGTTGTAATTGCGGGGTATCTCGGTTATTATAAAAGATAGAAACTTGCGGTTGTCGCGAACCTTTGCTACTTTTTTATAAAAGTTAAGATGGCGTAATCAGATTTTTTGTAACTGTTTTAGTTTGGGAGATTTTGAAAAGTGTGTCGTTTTGGACCCCCTCGATATCTCGGTTATCTTTAAAGATATCAAAGGATTTAAACACTATCTTATACATTTTTTTACGCCAAGTTCAGTGGCGTGCTCATTTTTTTTTCGGGGGTACCGTTTTTAAGATATGGGCCAAACATATAATTTTTCAAATGGGACACCCTGTATTTTTTAAGCTCAATAAATTCCATTTTGTTTTCTCATTTCAGTGATATATATCATTTGCCACTTTTCATTTTTTTAAACATATTTTTATAAACATTTTAAAATATAACGACATATGATTCTAAAAATGGAACACCCTATATATATTTTAAGTTTAATAAATTGTATTGCAATTCTATAAAAGTCATATATTGATCCAGCACTTGCTATATTTAGTAATTATTAATGTATTGACTTTTATTTCTGTTTAATTATTAGGTATTAGTAGTGAAAAAAACGTAACAACAATAATTATACAGGTTATTATTATATGTATTTGTATTTTGTATATTAGATTTAAATAAATAAAATAATAAAATCATGTGTATCTTACTTGCCCTTTACTTATATACGTAAGCTAGGTTTTGCTGGTTGTTTATAATTTGGAGGTGTTGATCAATTCCTAAGAAAAAAATAGGTGGCTATGCCAATCGAAATAAAAGATAGTTAAATCTAGTATACCTATCATAGTGTATATGTCATTATTAAATAATTACATATTTATTATCTCTAACGTTTTATTAATTTCTTTTGCTATGGCAGATAATCAACCCTTTGAATATTATGAAAAGTATGATATGCTTACATGTTATATAGCATGTAATGAAAATTCAGAAGAGGCTTCCGAATTATATTTTAATCGGTAAGATTGTTATAAAGTAAATATTATAACACCAATATTAAAGAATCATACTTTTAGATTTCCTTAGAGAAGGCAGCCAAACAAGGCAATTTTTTTACGAATTACATATACTTTATTAAATTTTGGTTCATTTATAAAACCCAGACAACATAAGTATAGTTTAAAAGAAAATCAAGAAAATGAGGAAATTAACGTTTTGGCACATGTATCCGTAAATCCTCGAACTTCCTGCAGGAAAATCGAAGATAGTGTTGGGGTTTCAAAAACTAATGCACAGCGTATAATAAGAAAACATAGTTTTGTTCCTTATAAAGATCATGTAGTCCAACAACTGCTTCCAGGCGATTTTGAACGCCGCATGAATTTCTGCAACTGGTTCCTGCAAATGTGTCGCGAAAATGTTAATTTTGCAAGACAAGTAATTTGGTCTGATGAGGCGCACATAACAAGTGCAGAAATTTTTAATCGGCACAACTCAAAATATTAGTCCAAAGAAAACAATTACTTAATTTTTCAACAGCAACAAGGTCATTTTGGGTTCTCTGTTGCGTGCTTTGTTTTTGGAACAAAAATAAGGTATCAGTTTTTTGACGGAGGTTTGACATCTATTCGCTACCAGCAAATTTTAGAAAATATGTTGCCCGAATTACTTGAAGTCGTTCCACTAGCTCACAGAAATCAAGTTTATTTTCAGCAGGATGGGGCCCCCGCTCATAATGCACATATTATTAGACCATTTCTAGATGAGCATTTTCGTAATCGGTAGATAGGCACACGTGGCCCTGTAAATTGGCCTCCAAGGTCACCGGACTTGTCCATTTTAGACTTTTTTTTAAGGGGGCATATTCAAAACGAAATTTATTCAAGGAGGTATGATACCCTCCTTCAATTACAAAATGCTACACACGAGACCCTTAGGAATTTACAAAATAAACCCTTATATATATATATATATATATATATATATATATATATATATATTAAGTGCTTTAAATAGAATATTTAAGGTTTGCCAAAAATGCGTAGAAGAAAATGGAAACCATTTTGAACAATTTAGAATATAGTGTTGTTTTTAATATTTAAGTTTAATAATTAAGTTTAAGTTGTTTAGTTTAATTTCGTTGTAAGATAATAAAGTTCCAAGAGTTGTAAGGTAAGTGTGTTGTGTAAGTAAGTAGCTGTATTGATAAAATTAATTAAAAAGTATATAGAATGTTTCAGTTAAGAACCATATGTCGTTATATTTTAAAATGTTTACGATCAATATGGTTAATAAAAAAAAAGTGGCAAGTGATATATATCACTGAAATGAGAAAACAAAATGGGATTTATGAGCTTAAAAAATACAGGGTGTCCCATTTAAAAAATTATATGTTTGGCCCATATCTTAAAAACGGTACCCCCGAAAAAAAAATTGAGCACGCCACTGAACTTGGCGTAAAAAAAATGTATAAGATAGCGTTAAAATTTTTTTGATATCTTTAAAGATAACCGAGATATCGATGGGGTCCAAAACGACACTTTTTTAAAAATCGCCCTGTATCTCCCAAACTAAAACAGTTACAAAAAATCTGATTACGCCATCTTAGGTTTTATAAAAAAGTAGCAAAGGTTCGCGACATCCGCAAGTTTCTGTCTTTTATAGCAACCGAGATACCCCGCAATTACAACGAATTTGGGACACCCGGTACACCAATATCAATCATGCTGAATAATAAATTACTTAAAATATTCTGATTTGATTTATATTTTTCTCATACAAGATATATTGGCTCTCGTGGCTATATGGCAAGGGGAGGGAATGTACATTGCCTCCCGCTGCTATTGGAAACCAATTACTGGCATGCAAATCCATATTTTCACCCTTGAAAGTTACAACAAGTTAACAACAGTCAGAAATTGACTCTTTCGATTACAGGTGGTGACATTTTTTCTTTTAAGAAGAGAAATCATACATGATCATACAGTGATGAAGTACAATACAACGAATTACTTATTTATTAATATTAAATGAAGAGTATACTTGATAACTGTAACAATTAGTACTTGAAGTAGAATATTTTCTTCCTGTTGTTCATATATAGCTATTTTGGGGCAGCGGCTTAAGCTATAAAAAACTTGATTCGCTACATCACATTTATGTTCAATTGGCTTGTCTGGAGTAGAATGCAATTAGAGCCAATACGATAGTTTAGTTGTGATGTCCTTTTGCGTCTGCCAAAATGATGATCTACGCAGACAATGACCAGTACGCTGACCAGCCACAATCAAACTCGTAACAATTGGCATGGAATGGCAAAAGAGCAATAGGAAACGGAACCACATGCAATATTTACCATTAATTTGAATTTTTCATCTACATTCAGAGAGATTTAAGTAATTATTTCATTCAGCGCAAAAGTATGCTAGGAGTTCTTTGCAGCCTAGCCATGTCAGTAGCCTAAAGGAAAGTGATGTGACCATTAAATACCATTATACGAATTAGACCCAAGTTTGTAAGGACCGTTTGAGCAACTATGCATTTAATGTCAATCTAGGAAAATTGAAATAAGCACACAAATTAATAACACAATACATTCCTCATAATCTCTATTCAATACCTACTGCCTGGGAATGAATATAATTTTGAAACATGTAGCAGTCTAACATCTTATATTATTTGAATGTAAGAGGAGTAGATTGCTCATATTAACGTAATAGATAAATTCTTGCACAAATTAAACCTTTCGTAATTTCCCACGAAAACTAAATTTGATGACGTCGTCCGTTCCTGAAGTTCTGCGGAAAACAGTAAGTACAGCTTCGACATTCAGGGAAAAATATGAGGGTTAATCTATAGTTGATACACTTGATTTAAACCAATAATATGACACAATTAACAAAAAATCGTTAAAAGAAATACTAAATCAATTATATCGAGTCCAAAAATTAGATGTAAATAAAGTATGTAGAAACCAATAGTAGTTATACATATCCGAAATAATTTCTTTTGTATAGCAAATTGGAAGTTATGTAAAAACTTGTAAAACATGAACGAATTATCGATCGTATTTATGCGTAGGCAAAGGAAATAAAATGCGGTAAATGTGGAATAATATGTCATCCTCTATCAATTACTTTATTGGTTGTTTTCAAATTTAACCACCAATAGTTAGTGGTTAATAAAAGTTAATGAAAGTTTTAGTAACGTTTACAAGTCAGGTGCAGTTTAGTAATTGTTGCTTCGCGCTTTCGTTGTAACACATTATAAATGAAAAATTGAGGTGAAATACATGTGTTAATATTGCAATATTATAAATTCTTCTATACTTTTTTTTGTCACCAGTTCATACACAAAAAATTCAACATTCTACTAGTGTATGAAAGTATAAACCTTCAGGATTATTCACATAATTCAAATACTTATCTTATTAAGTCCTGTATTTTTAATGTATTGTTTGTATAAATTTAAATGTTTTGATAATAATTACAGTATCGTCTTTAGAACATGGCAATAGCTTTAAAAATCAATTGAGTTGTCAAAATAAATTTATAAAAACATGTAAGTGCAAATATAAGTCTGTGATTAATATAACGGTTTCATAAACGTATTTAAAAGCCAACCATGAAATCTAATTTTATTTCAGAACACCCTCCACCGAAAAAAGTCTATCTATGAAAATACTATAATTTAATCACGTTACAGTGTACGTGTAATCATCATCATAGGTGGCTTTGTCGATTGACAGGTCTTCTCATGGTATTTCTCCACTCTTCTCGGTCCATTGCCTTCCTCTTGATTCCGTCGTACCTTCCTTCCTCTTTGATGTTATCCAGCACCTAGTACCTCTTCCGTCCTCTTCTTCGTTTTCCGAAAACCATTCCTTCCACCACATTTCTTAACATACAGCGCTCCTTCCTCATACAATGCCCTATCCAACTTCTTTTTATTCTTTGCACAACCCTCAACAGCAATTTCTCGTCATCGGTTCTCCTTAATACCTCCTCATTACTTACTCGATCTTACCACTTCACACATTCCAGTTTTCGTGCCACCCACATTTCAAACACTTCCAATCGCTTCTGATCCACCCTCCGCAATGTCCAAAGCTTCTGCTCCATACAGTGCCGCACTCCATACGTAATATTTAGCAAGTCGTTTTCTGGGATTTTCTCCAATTGACTACATAGTAATTTTCTCTTTTTACTGAAGGCTTGCTTTGTAATAGCTATTTTTTTTATTTCGGTATTGCAGTACAGCTGGTCAGAAATTACACTGCCCAAGTATTTGAATTTATCCACCTGCTCAATGCTTTCTTCTTTCACTTTGACGTTAACTTTTCCTCTACTGCTTCCCATAGCCATACCATATTCCTGGCAAGCAATATTCAAGTCATTCAGCATTGCAGATAACATACTTTCACTTTCTGCTACGAGCGCCAAATCATCGGCCAACCTGAAAACTCTATTCTTCTCCCTCCTATGGATACGCCTCGTGTTCAGTCCAGGAACTTTTCAATTATTTTTTCTGAATAGAGGTGCTGATAAGCAGCAAACTTCTCCGACACCCCATACCAATCGTGTTTCTTCTCACAGCTCACTTCCAATCTTAACCGTGACGCTTTAATTGAGATGGGAGTTTTTAATTAGGCGTCTTTCTCTCCAGTCCACTCATTTGTCCTTCAGTGTTTTCATTAGGCGGTCCCACTTTACTCTATCGATTACTTTCACTAAATCAACAAAAGCCACGCATACTTTCTTTCCTTTTTCAATGCATCTTTCACCAATTGTTCTGCTCAGCTCTATAACATCTCGTGTTCCTACGCCTTTACGAAAACCAAACTGCTCTTCTCCTATGTGGGTGTCTAATCTTGCATATATCCTTCTCTTCAGTATTCTTAGTAAAACTTTTGCTGCATTCGATATTAGGCTTGTTGTCCTGTGTTCTTTACCTTTCCTGGCGTTTCTTGTCTTGTCTAAGGAAACTGTGATTGCATTTAAAACACCTGCAGGAAGTTCTCCTTTATATGAATATCGTTACGCAGCGCGCAGTGACAACACTTTCTTTCCATCTTCTCCTAGTTCCTTTAATAGCTCTACTGGTAACTCACCTGCACTGGTAACGTTCTGAAAAATATTTATTTGATATTGATCAACGTATTAACTAATAGAAACTAGACCTATTACCTATTAAAGATCTAGTGAAATCTAACAAAAAAATAGTTTGCGGTTATTAATAATTGTTATTATTATTGTACATTGATAACACAATGTGTATGTTTAATATGATTTTACTTTTGAACTACATACGTTAACGTGACTTAACGTGTTCAATTGGTAAAGCATTTACTTCATGGTCTAGGAAAAAACACAGCAGATATTAAAATTAAGATTCTGTCTTTTTTAATTATAAGATGCCAAAATCTATTTAATCGGAAATTTTGTTCGTGCCTGTTAACCGTATTTGGATGTTTACATATCTCATAGCGTCATGTTTTAAACGACCATGATAATCCTTTTGCCTTGAGTATGCTCAGCTACCGCAAACTTCTCCGGTTGTTTTCATACGTTCTTTACCTCTAGCATCAATGATTCGTTTTACGGGGCTTTTAAGATTTAAGAGTTGTGGTGGCTAGGGGTGGGGTTGGAGATATCGCCACGTTATTGGGTCCATTTTGGTGCCCCCTGAGTACTCCCGAAACGGTTTTGAGCATTTTTTGGTCTCTTGGTTAAAAGAAAATACGGCCAATAAAGCACCCTGTATATGCTTAGTAAAGGGCCGTTGATAGTAGGTTTTCTACTTATTTATGCTTTTTACTTGAAATCGAAGCTGTTGTGGCAGATTTTTCCTATGTTTATGGTCGATACGATAAAAGTTAGTACGTGGAGCAGCCAAAATTTTTCTACAAACGCCGGTGCCGTTAATTAATTGCAATTAAGTCTTATTTTTCTTTACATGTTTTAATAATCTGTACTTATCGATTAAATGTGGCTTCTATAAAATATTTGTGCTAATAATCTATCAGTTAATTAATTGCAATTTGTTAAAAATACTGTAACTATTTAAATAGTAGTTAATTACTGTAAGTAATTCGCATTTTCATTCTTAATTTAGTAAACTGTAGATGCGTACTATCTCATAGGCATTTAAAAACACATTATTCAATATTTAATAAGTACGAATTTGTTATAACGAAGAAAAAAAAAGGACTGTCTGAGTCATTTGAGTGTTCCAATCTCCTACAGCGAAACTCGTGTATTCCCACCATACATACATTAAGAATGTATGCATTGTGAGATAGGATCAGTGAGAATAGAGTTAGGGTCTGAGGGGGAAGATATACTAGTAGCATTCGCCTAAATATCAGACAAAATATACACATATACCCTATGGAAGATGACAGTGGATTTGAAACATCTCAAGGTAACCTCCATGATACATTAGGATTTTTTCAATTCTATCTATTCTATCTATTAGTGACAAAAGCAAGAACATTAGTACCAACATTAGCAATACTTCTTCTTTATGGTTATGACTAGCGGGTGTAATAAATGGTAATAGATCAAGAAATGGGAAAGTTTCATCGGTTTCCTTCTCCACGGTAAACTGAATGCTTGGATGAATAACATTTATAAAAAATAAAAATTCATGCACCGTTTTTTCTCCATATAAGAAAAGTATCATCTACGTTATCTATATCAAATTAAAGATTTTTTAGGTGCATTTTTCGAAGCTAATGCTTCAAATTTTTCCGTGTAAAAATTAGGCACAACTTGACTAAAGGATGATCCTTACCACCTGGCTGGTCGTACAAGTTACTATTACACTGAAAATAAGTAGTTGTAAGGCATTCCTGAAAAAGGATTTTGGAAAAATATGATTAATATATTCAATAGTTTTTTTTAGAGGATCTTTTGTAAAAAGTGAAACAACATCAAAACTGACCATTATATCACCATCTTCAATTTTAAAATTATATATTTTTCAACGAAACCGGCAGAATTGTTAACATATTAGGGTGCTTTACCTATTCTTTTTCAAAAGGCTACTTATTTTCAATGGAACAGTAAATTCTATGAACAGCAAGATGGTATACCAATGGATAGCCCTCTTAGTCCTTTTGTGCCTAATTTTTACATAGAATAATTTGACACATAAGCTATGCAAAATGCACCCAAAAAACATTTAGTCTGATACAGATACATGGATTTTTTGTTTTTACAGACTCATATAAGTATTTAGTTCACCACGGAGAGGAAGTCTCCGTTTCTAGACGTACTAACGTCTAAAACCAATAATTCTCTCTCGTTTACGGTTTAACGAAAACCGACACACACTTATAAGTACCTTTATAAATTATCATACCACTATTCACTTCAAAAAATTAATGTAATTAAATCTTTAGTCGACCCAACTAAACGAATTTGTGATCCTGATTCCTTGAAAGATCAATATAAATATTTGACAAAATCACTACAAACTAATGGCTATCCACTTAAAGATAATAATACTATTACACCTAATAGACATAATCGTAAAGAAAAACTAGTGTGTAATGTTGGAAACTGCTTTTCTTAACTAATGTTACACGTAGAATTGAAAAAATCCCAATTAACCATGGCAGTAGGACCGATTATAAACCTACAAGAAAGACTAAAGAACATTAAAGGTAATTTAAACGTGTATCAAATCCATTGTCATCTGGAGTGTATAAGTTGTCTAGTTCTTGTGAAAAATTATACATTGGAGCCACAAGCAGCTTTGATACTAGACGTAAAGGACATAATAAATATTGTAGATTAAGTCATTGGGAGAAGTCTGAAGTATCTGAGCATATTGTAAATAATTTAAATCATGACATTCGATTTGATAATATGGAAATTTTGTTAAAACAAACTCATTAGTTTGTTGTGAGTTATTGAGATACATAAACATCTAAATAACTTCAACAGGCCAGAATTTCCGATCGCACCTTTTGATGAAAAGGAAAAATGGTCTTCATTATAGCTTTTGGTGTCTATGGTTTTGCTGTTTCTTCTAAATCTTGAGCTAAATGCCTTACCAATTAAATTCGTTAAGTTACCACAGTAATATAATAGTTTTAACACATGTAGTTAAAATTAAAATCATATTAACACATTGTGTATTCAGTGTACAGTAACAATTACAATTGTCCATTTGTCAATGCGCTTATCAATTTCAAGTTAGTTTTTCACAACTTTAGTTATATGTACATTAGGGTGGGCCGAAAAAATAAAAGTCAAAATTTTTAAATCCAATAGGTCGCAAAATGTGCATATACGTACGGTTAGATTCCAGAAAAAAGAACAAAAACAATAAATATCTATTGCCCTCTACAGGGCGATGAATTTTTGGTTTTTTAGAATATTCGATATTTTTTTTGTTATATCATATAACATACCTCAAAATACTAGCAATCCAATATTTTGCAACAAAATGAGTATTTTTATATTTTTTATCACTAATAAGTTCTGAAGTATTTAAACGCCACATAATCTCGTTTCCCCCTCCATTAATAGGAGGGAGTACCGCCTGTAGTGGCGCATTTTGTATTCCGTTCGTTAGTAGGAAGGTATCCTTGCATCGCTACGGCCGACGTATTGAGTGATTGTGATTTGTTATTTTAAAGTAACGTGTGAAACTGAGTGCTAAAATGACAAAACCTATAAGAGCTACAATGAACTACCCTATTTTTGGACCTCTTAGTGACCTAAGTTACATGGTGTTGCCAACTTCCAAAGACGTTTTAGTTCTGTACTCCTTTCATTCCATAAAAGACAAAAATCAGCCGTCAAAAAAGGAGCCAACATTTTTTGAAATATCTCGTTTAGTTGCAGAAAAAATTGAAATTGTTTGGAAACTGTCTTCAGTTCCTACGTATAATTCAACTGTTGGAAAAGTATCATGATGAATATTTAAAGCTTATAAGATTTCCTAAAAAAAGACGTAATGATAATTATCAGTTAAAAGTTACGACTTTTAAAAACACATGTGAGACTAATTTATTTGATATTGCTGCATGCAAATGTCAACTATTTTCTAATTTTAAATGTGAAAAATCCCGAAAAGTGCCTGTTATAGAACAAAATTTCCTTTTAGATCAAAGATCAGTTAGAAGAATGGCTATCAGAGGTATTGATGTTGCAGAAAGTGCACGAATAAAAAAACTGGAAGAAAGAAAGTCTAAGAACAAGGAACGGAACAATAAGCATCTGATTAATATAGACCAAGCATCTAATAATAATTTACCACTAGCCAGCAGCTCATCCAACATTATTTCCGATGTAAATGTTACGACTAAGAGCACATTAGAAACAGCAGGAACCTCAGGTTGTATTTCAAATTAGCAAATATGTCGTAACATACTACAGCTTCCAACACTAGCAAGAGTCTGTGACCAGTTTGGTATTTCAGACAGATCGGCTGCCGCAATCGCGTCTGCAGTCTTACAAGATGTTGGAATTATAACAAGAGAAGATTCATCAAATATAATTGACAAAAATAAAGTAAGGAGAGCTCGCAAGAAGAACAGAGATTCCCTCCGGAACACATCTGCAGCTACTCTTGAATCAATAGAAAGTATTTTCTTTGATGGACGGAAGGATAAGACATTATACCAAGAGAAAATAGATAATCGTTTTCATCGCAGAACCATAAATGAAGAACATATATCTCTTGTTGAGGAACCGGGCTCGATATATATAGGTCATGTTACCTTAACTTCTGGTACTGGAAAATCGATCGCTCAAAGTATTTACGATTGTTGTGTTGCAAGTGGTATAGTGTTGGATCAACTTAGTGTTATTGGTTGCGATGGCACTGTTGTCAATACTGGCACCAAAAATGGTGCAATTAGGTACTTTGAAACACTACTAAAACGACCTTTACAGTGGTGTATTTGCCAACTACATGCAAATGAACTGCCCTTAAGACACTTGTTCCAGTATCTTGACGGAGGTACTGCAGGTCCCAAAGAATATTCTGGACCAATTGGCAAATGTCTTGAAAATTGTGAGCAATTGCCAATTGCTAATTTTGAGCCTATACAAGGCAATTCCTTAGAAGTCGATCCAAAAGATCTCAGCAATGATCAACAATATTTGTATGAGGCATGTCAAGCAGTTACCTCTGGCCATTGTCCCCCGAATTTGGCAAATCGCAATCCAGGAAAATTATCCCACGCCAGGTGGGTTACGAAGGCTAACCGGTTGTTGTGGCTGTATCTTGCTACAGAGAATCCATCGGCCAATTTGAGGGTTCTCGAATTTGAAATCTATGCGCCCATTGGGATAAGATTTCGTATGAAACGCCCAGATGACAATTGAACTTTCGCGCTACTTAAATCGATGAAGTGTTATCTAAAGTTCAGTGTGCTTATCTTGCTACAGAGAAACGGTAGTTCTCTGATGTATTGTAAGACAGATTCGAATCATTTTCAGAACGTGCTCTTAAAGATGAACTCGAAGTATGTAAATATCTGATTGTAGATTCAGTTCAGAAATGCTTATTTTCTACACCCCGAAAATATTCTTCTGAGTATGTTGAATGACGACCGTCATTTTATTAGAGAATTGGCTTTAAGACGAATTCTCAAGTCAAGAAATCACCAATCTGTTGAGGATACATCAATAAGACAATTCGTAATACCCAAAGTGAATTTCTTCGCAACGGACTACACTGACTTAATTGATTGGGTTGATTTTAAAGTAACTCCACCCCCGATATTGCATAGTATAACTAATGATACCCTTCAAAGGTTTATAAATAATCCTACTGCACCAGTAGTAGACTTTGCACGCTTTCCATGTCACACACAGGCTGTTGAAAGGTCTGTGAAATTAGTGACAGAAGCATCGAGATCTGTCAGTGGTCAAGAGTCCAGAGACGGATTTATTCGTGCACGAATAAAGTCCAGAAGTTGCCTTCCATCTTTTGAAAACAAAAGTGAATATAATATTGTTTAATTTTTCGAATACATTTATTTTCTATTGTTATTATACACTACTGTACTTTAATTTTTGCAATTAAACTAATAAGCACGAAAAAACCATTTTTATACACAAACAATATGTTATTTTAAAAAATCCTAATATTAAAGGGCTTGTAGAGGGCAAAAGGTTTAAACTTTTTTCGCCGTTCTTTTTTGAAAAGTCTTATAGAGTGCAAAAGGCATCTTTTGCTACCTATTGTATAGCTTAATTAAAAAAAATAAAATTTGCCAACTGTAAGGACGGCCCACCCTAATGTACATAAGTAACTAGATTAAATTTTATTAAACTTTTCTTTGATCATGACATTTTTCATTGTTAGTTTCATCCGATAAAGTGTGTCATCTTCAAGGCAGTTTAATAGTGTTTAATTTATTAAAGATCGAGTTATTCTTTACTAAAATGAAATTAGACTCGATAGTTCGCTTTTACACACGTTTACCAAATTGTTATTAGCAGGTTAATATTTGTGTTTTCATATTTTATAAATTTATTTCAACAACCTAACCAATTTTTAAAGCTATTATCATTTACTGAGGACGATAACTGTAATTATCGAAACGTTTAAATTTGTATAAGAGATAAATAGAAAATCTAATGTAAATGTTAATACCCAAAAGACAAGCATTTTCATTATTTAAATTTTTAATTGTAATCGTAAAAGTTTACATTTTCAAATATATAGATACTTTCATAAATGTGTGTCGATATGCAAAATATGTACCGTTTAAACAATAAGAAGTCAATACTTTCCACAGTCTAAAAATTGGAGGATACAGTAATTTTTATTGTGTATTGCGTACAGCTAGCAAATTGGATTTAAACTAGGAATTCTGACGGAAAGCGTGATAAATAAAGCATTGTTTACTTTATGTTTCAGAAAGGTACAGTATTTAATATCTGTACCTTAACATCCTGAAAGCTTATTTAAATAGTTAATTGCACAGTACGGCTACAGGCATTGAACTAATAATTTATATGTGTATATTTATGTATTTAAAATGTTTATAGCTGTTTAAAATGGATATTAATTAGTATTACAGATTATGCTCATAAAATTAATTCTCTCTGATGGTAATGTATTTTAAAAGGAGCAAACCTAAATATACACTTACTTACATAAAGTCATGTTACCGTATGACAGCTAAAATTAGTATACGTAATTACACTTCAATAAACGTATCAAAATCTTTTGAATATTGTCCTTTTAAATGAAAATTTATCACATCTTTTGAAAGCATTTTACCACTAGTACGTAGGTGCAGCTAATTTACAAACTACTTGACTCGTATGTACGTATCAATATATTAGCTATAATAAGCTATTCGTTTTTGTGTTATAAATCATGTTGTTAAATATTTTATTTTGAGCATCTTTATCTACGTCAACACCCACATTTCAACGTAGGTGCGTATTCGATGAAAAATTTACAAGCACATAAAGTATAAGGAACGTCATTATTTAAAATACTACCTCAGAACAGTGTGTTTGCATATAGAAATAACGTTTATTTGAAATGATACCACAAGCATGCAAACAATTTTGTTACCTAAACACAACTTTTTTCAAAAACGTTTGCTACCTTGTGGTAAGGCATCTGAAATAGTTTTTGCATTGCTCGTTCATTTTAGGGTATCCCACTATTGTACTGGCAATTGAAAATAGAAAAACAAATAATTTATTACTAATTGGTATCTATGTAAAATATAGCAGCTGGAAAATGTTTGTTTGCTTATATATATGATTTTTAAATCATCAATTATAAAAAACATTTCAGACTTAAAAAATTTAATACAAAAATTTGAAGATAAAATTGATGAATCTGAAGCGTACTCAAGAAGAAATTATATTCTGATTCACGGCCTAAAAGAAGAACACAATGAAAACATACTAGAGGTAGTTAATAAATTTTTCCAAGATCATTTAAAAATCACCGATTTACCGTGTGATTCTACAGTGATAGATAACTGTCATCGTATTGGAGAAATTAAAAAAACAGTAAATATCCACGACCAATGATAATCAAATTTATGTCATATCTAAACAAGAAAAATGTGAAAATGTAAACTTTCACCATTAACACTCATAATAAAATACTTATCTTTTGGGATTTTTAATGGTGTACTTTAAATTATACAATCTAAACGTTTCGATAACACTTACAGTTATCTTCGTCAGTAGCAATGTATGTTAAAAATTGTTAAAGATGTAGTAAACAATTTTGTCAAATTTGAAAAATTCAAACATAAAGATAAGCCTGCTATTAATATAACAGTTTGAGAAACGTATAAGCCAACTATAAAATTGTAGTAAAGAATAACTAGGTCATTAAAATTAAATATTGTTAAACTGTCTTAAAGATGACAAACCAGAACACTCTCTACGACGAAAGCTAACAATGAAATTTGCCAGCCAAAAACACATTTAACAAAATTTAATGAGTTATGATGTAAGTGTAAAGTTGTGAAAAACTTCAATTTTAAAATGATAGAAGCATTCACAAATCCAAACATTACATCAAAAATAACCCAGTTAAATCTAACAAAGAGATATCTTTATCAATAATTGGAAGTGTTATTAACAATGAAAAGCACAATGCAGAACGTTCTTTGTAATTTTTAATTTCAATTTAATTTCAACTACTTATGTTAAATTATAGTGCTGTGGAAATTTAACATATAATTGATAAAGCATTTGCTTCAAGGTCTAGGAAAAACACAGCAAAAACCTAGACATACCAAAAGTTGAAAACAAATTAAAATCAAGGCGTATCATTATGCTCTTTTTAATTATAAGATGCCAAAACCTATTTAAACGGAGATTTTCTTCTTGTCTATTAAAATTATTCGGTGTTTATATATTTCAATAGCTTCACGTTGCAAACGAACATAATAATGGGTTTGTCTTGACAATATTTTCATATTGTCAAATTGAATGTCATGATTTAGATTATTCAGGGCATGGTCAGCCACAGCAGACCTCTCTGGTTGACCCAATCTACAAAATCTCATATGTTCTTTGCGTCTTGTATCAAAGCTACGTTTTGTGGTCCCGATGTATACTTTTCCACATGAACAAGATAACTTATACACTCCGGAAGATGATAAAGGGTTTGATACATCTTTAGGTGATCTTAAATGTTCTTTAATTTTTCTTGTAGGTTTAAAAATAGTCCTAATGCCATATTTGATTAGGATTTTTCAATTCTATTTGTAACATTAGCTATAAAAGAAGAAAAGCAGTACCAACATTAAGAACTGGTTTTTCTTTAAGGTTACGCCTAGAAGGTGTAATAACATTATTAATATCTGTAAGTGAATATCCATTATCTTGTAAGGATTTTCTTAAATATTTATATTCATCATTCAAAAATTCAGGGTCACAAATTCGTTTTGCTCGATCTACTAAAGATTTAATTACACTAATTTTTGACGTGGATGGTGGTTGGATAATTTATGAAGGTATCTATCAGTGTGTCGGCTTTCTGTAAACCTTAAAAGATAGTGAATTATTATTTTAGATATTAATATGTCAAGAAATGGTAAACTTCCATTAGTTTCTTTTCCATGGTAAACTGAATACTAGGATGTATACCATTTATAAAACCAAAACTCATGCAGTGCTTCTTCTCCATGTCTCCAAATAACAAATGTGTCATCTACATATCTATACCAAACTGAAGGTTTTTAGGTGTATTTTGTAACGTTAATGTTTCAAATTTTTCCATATAAAAATTAGCTATAACAGGACTAAGGGGACTACCCATTGCTACACCTTCAATCTGTTCATAAAATTTACTATTCCACTGAAAATAAGTTGTAGTAAGACAGTGCTGAAAAGAATGGTTATGTCCTTTGGAAAAGATGATCTATGTATTCAATAGTTTCTTTTAGAGGTACTTTTGTAAAAGTGAAATAACATCAAAACTAACCATTATTCACCCTCTTCAATTTTGAAACTATGCATTTTTTCAACAAAGTCGGCAGAATTTTTAATGTAATGGGGTGTTTTTCCTATATGAGGTTGTAATAACAATGTAAGATGTTTTGCAAGGTGATATGTAGGAGAACCAATTGCACTAACAATAGGCCTTAAAGGAATATTAGGTTTATGAATTTTTGGTAAACCATATAGTTTTGGTGAAATAGCTTCAGAGTTAGATAGTTTCTTCTTTATTTCTTCAGGAATAGATGATAATTTAATCAGCTCTTTAGTTTTTAAAAGAAACTTTTTTGTTGGATCTTTTGGTATTTCACGATAAGTTTCTGGTCCCAACAATTGTTCTATCTTAGTGTTATAATCGTTCATATTTAATATAACAGTTGCATTACCTTTATCTGATTTTAATATTATAATACTTTCATTGCGTTTAAGATCAAGTAAAGCATGTCGTTGACGAAAGGATAAGTTGCTCTTTGGAGGTTTTGTTTTACGTAATATGTTAACGGTGTTATATCTAACTTCATTAGCAGCATCAAAAGGTAATAATCTAATGGAGTTTTCGATGTTGGAAATTATATCTTCAAAAGGTATTACTCTTGGTGTTATCGCAAAATTTCCTCCTTTAGAAAGCGCTTGAATAGCATAATCTGAAACAACATTATCAGAAAGGTTTATAACTGTTTTTCTACAATCAATAGATGGTCTATTATTTTGTTGTTTGTATAATTTATTAAATTTTTCTTTTTGACGTTGACATGAGATGTCAAAATTTATTTCCATAGATTTAAACGTTATAGAATCAATTTTATCCCAATCTTCTTTATTCAAAATAGATGAAATTTCTAAATGTGAATATAAAAGATTTTTATCGGTGTTATCCAGTAACTTCCTAGTAATATGTATTTGATTACGTAGAAGAGCATTTTCAGTTCTTCTGTAAATATTCTTCGCTTGCTTATTATTAAAATTTCTTTTAATATAGATAAACTTTGGGATAATCTTTTGGTCTCGGCATCGTAATAAAAAGTGAGTGACGATAATAATTGTGCTTTACGTTTCCTTAATTTTTCAAATTGTCTGATAAAACGATGTTTCCTCCCATAAAGGACTGAAATATGAAAATGTAAACTTTCACCATTAACACTCATAATAAAATACTTATCTTTTTGGGATTTTTTAATGGTGTACTTTAAATTATACAATCTAAACGTTTCGATAACACTTACAGTTATCTTCGTCAGTAGCAATGTATGTTAAAAATTGTTAAAGATGTAGTAAACAATTTTGTCAAATTTGAAAAATTCAAACATAAACATAAGCCTGCTATTAAGATATAATTTCCAACATCGAAAACTCCATTAGATTATTACCTTTTGATGCTGCTAATGAAGTTAGATATAACACCGTTAACATATTACGTAAAACAAAACCTCCAAAGAGCAACTTATCCTTTCGTCAACGACATGCTTTACTTGATCTTAAACGCAATGAAAGTATTATAATATTAAAATCAGATAAAGGTAATGCAACTGTTATATTAAATATGAACGATTATAACACTAAGATAGAACAATTGTTGGGACCAGAAACTTATCGTGAAATACCAAAAGATCCAACAAAAAGTTTCTTTTAAAAACTACAGAGCTGATTAAATTATCATCTATTCCTGAAGAAATAAAGAAGAAACTATCTAACTCTGAAGCTATTTCACCAAAACTATATGGTTTACCAAAATTCATAAACCTAATATTCCTTTAAGGCCTATTGTTAGTGCAATTGGTTCTCCTACATATCACCTTGCAAAACATCTTACATTGTTATTACAACCTCATATAGGAAAAACACCCCATTACATTAAAAATTCTGCCGACTTTGTTGAAAAAATGCATAGTTTCAAAATTGAAGAGGGTGAATAATGGTTAGTTTTGATGTTATTTCACTTTTTACAAAAGTACCTCTAAAAGAAACTATTGAATACATAGATCATCTTTTCCAAAGGACATAACCATTCTTTTCAGCACTGTCTTACTACAACTTATTTTCAGTGGAATAGTAAATTTTATGAACAGATTGAAGGTGTAGCAATGGGTAGTCCCCTTAGTCCTGTTATAGCTAATTTTTATATGGAAAATTTGAAACATTAACGTTACAAAATACACCTAAAAACCTTCAGTTTGGTATAGATATGTAGATGACACATTTGTTATTTGGAGACATGGAGAAGAAGCACTGCATGAGTTTTTGGTTTTATAAATGGTATACATCCTAGTATTCAGTTTACCATGGAAAAAGAAACTAATGGAAGTTTACCATTTCTTGACATATTAATATCTAAAAATAATAATTCACTATCTTTTAAGGTTTACAGAAAGCCGACACACACTGATAGATACCTTCATAAATTATCCAACCACCATCCACGTCAAAAATTAGTGTAATTAAATCTTTAGTAGATCGAGCAAAACGAATTTGTGACCCTGAATTTTGAATGATGAATATAAATATTTAAGAAAATCCTTACAAGATAATGGATATTCACTTACAATATTAATAATGTTATTACACCTTCTAGGCGTAACCTTAAAGAAAAACCAGTTCTTAATGTTGGTACTGCTTTTCTTCCTTTTATAGCTAATGTTACAAATAGAATTGAAAAATCCTAATCAAATATGGCATTAGGACTATTTTAAACCTACAAGAAAAATTAAAGAACATTTAAGATCACCTAAAGATGTATCAAACCCTTTATCATCTTCCGGAGTGTATAAGTTATCTTGTTCATGTGGAAAAGTATACATCGGGACCACAAAACGTAGCTTTGATACAAGACGCAAAGAACATATGAGATTTTGTAGATTGGGTCAACCAGAGAGGTCTGCTGTGGCTGACCATGCCCTGAATAATCTAAATCATGACATTCAATTTGACAATATGAAAATATTGTCAAGACAAACCCATTATTATGTTCGTTTGCAACGTGAAGCTATTGAAATATATAAACACCCGAATAATTTTAATAGACAAGAAGAAAATCTCCGTTTAAATAGATTTTGGCATCTTATAATTAAAAAAAAAGCATAATGATACGCCTTGATTTTAATTTGTTTTCAGCTTTTGGTATGTCTAGGTTTTTGCTGTGTTTTTCCTAGACCTTGAAGCAAATGCTTTATCAATTATATGTTAAATTTCCACAGCACTATAATTTAACATAAGTAGTTGAAATTAAATTGAAATTAAAAATTACAAAGAACGTTCTGCATTGTGCTTTTCATTGTTAATAACACTTCCAATTATTGATAAAGATATCTCTTTGTTAGATTTAACTGGGTTATTTTTGATGTAATGTTTGGATTTGTGAATGCTTCTATCATTTTAAAATTGAAGTTTTCACAACTTTACACTTACATCATAACTCAATTAAATTTTGTTAAATGTGTTTTTGGCTGGCAAATTTCATTGTTAGCTTTCGTCGTAGAGAGTGTTCTGGTTTGTCATCTTTAAGACAGTTTAACAATATTTAATTTAATGACCTAGTTATTCTTTACTACAATTTTATAGTTGGCTTATACGTTTCTCAAACTGTTATATTAATAGCAGGCTTATGTTTATGTTTGAATTTTTCAAATTTGACAAAATTGTTTACTACATCTTTAACAATTTTAACATACATTGCTACTGACGAAGATAACTGTAAGTGTTATCGAAACGTTTAGATTGTTATTTAAAGTACACCATTAAAAATCCCAAAAAGATAAGTATTTTATTAAGAAAAATTGATTGTTAAAAACATTGAAAGGAACATTATTTAATAACTGAATCCTAACAAAAAACGTTCTGTATTATATCGTAATGCATGTGAAACTCTTGGAAAATGAACACCTGGACCGTGATGGTCGTATACTTGTAGTACCCAACAATGATAAGAAAGTAATTACGAGTTTCGAATTTGAAAAATCGAGAATTGAACATGTCACATGGAGTTAAGAAGATATAATACAAGGTCTGTAAAACCCAAATAAAATATTTACTTGTAATATAATTGATAATTGTATATCAAATAAGTTTTTGGTTTATTCATTATATGCGAAATAAATTGTGTCATAATATTAATTTACTCAAATTGACTAGTGGAATTAACATTAATTATATAAATAAATATTTACTTAATTTTGATTGCCGTAGTTGATGTATCTTACAAATTCTATGAACATCAATTTAACCTGTTTCGTCTTTTTGGTAAAAAAAGAAAAACTTATTTTATTTTTTATAAATATTTAAATTGTCAGTATTAATTCGTTTTATTCTCATCCTTATCTCATACTTATACATGGTACATAGGTTTTAAAATAGTACCAAAAGAATTAAGATTTTGTTCTGCTATCCAATTAACTTGAGGAAAGTATTATTATGCGTAACTGTAACTTTTGTAATCGGGTCACTTGGTCAATTGTAGTTGTAATGTGTTAACAAATTTAAGATAACTAGAATACTTTGAATCCACTGTAACCTGAATTCAATACTAATTTTAAATCAAAATATTCGTAGCATTAGTATAAACTTTGAATACCTGATAGCTCAGCAACTTATTAAACGAACATTATGAAGTTTCTGGTCCAGATATTATTGTGCTTAAAATTTATCAGGATGAAATAAATCTCTATCAGATTTCGATACCAATTATATTATAAATGTAACCAATATCAAAAAGTGCTGGAGTTGTTATCTACCTTAAAAGAAAAATATACAAGTGTACATATTATACCAAATAATCTAATGTAGTGAATGATTCACCTATCAGGTAAAGTCAAAAGTATTGAAGTCGATATAGTAGCAATTTATAGGTTACATGCTACACGATACCAGCCTTTCTAGACGAAATCGAGCTTTCTGGACCGTTCAAAATTCTAATTGCATTTTTGGACCTTAACATTAACATACACCCACAATCAAACAGCGCTGTAAATATAGTTATTTGTCAATATTGAATTTCCATTTTGTCATGTATTAACGACTACACCAGAATACTTTCAATTCTAAAGCTGAATCATATATTTTACAGAACGAACAAATTTTTCGAATATGAGAGTAAAATTTTTCACCAATTTCTGACAAAACAACATTAAAAATAGTGATACCTGACTCAAAACGAAAGGTAAACAAAAACACAATATTCAATAATCGACTATGATATATTAATATCCAAGTTCAAAATCAACTGGAAATAATAACGAAATAATAAATTTCAAAACATTTATTGCTGTGTTAAGTACAGCAATTAAACAATACCAAAACTGTTTATAATAAATCAAAACTTCATTATCGAAAGCAAACTATGCCTTGGTTTAATAGAGAAATAATGCAAACCATAAGAAAAAGAAACATCCTCAAAAGAAAATTATTCCGAAAACCATCTGACATTGTTACTTGAAAAATATAAAGAGTTAAAAAGATATTGACAACAAAATAGTAATAGCTAAATCTAATACCTAGAAATAACAATTACTTAATGGAAATAATAAAGAGCAGTGGAAACTTCTTAATCGCGTACTTGTAAAATAACATTACGGATAAAACTATAAACTCAATTATTCACAATGGTCGTGAGTTAAAAGTTGACATTGCAAAATATTTAATAGCAATTTTGTTCAAGTTCCGAACGATATATCCAAAAATTTTCCGAAAAAATAAACCTAGAAACCAAACAATTCTATACCTAGCAATTTAAAACAATGTTATTAACATACAGGTCCTGACGAGGTGCTTAATTATTCGGACTTACATAATAAACGCTCAGCAGGGTTAGATAAATATCTACTATAACACTTAAATGTAGATACTCTAGTGGTAAACGTAATTTTCATTTAATAAACTTAAGTTATTCTTCTGATACCTTCTGACCTTAAAGCATTCAGTGGTTACCCATATACAAAACTGAAATAGAAATGAAATAATTAAATATTTTATTATATTATCGGTTTTCAAAAACCAATAACCCTTTGTTTTAAAAAAAAACTTTTCTTAAATCAATTTGGCATGAAATAAAGTATGTATTTAAATTTAACTTTAAATATTAAACAAAAAAAACTGGTTTTTTTAATTAAAAACTTTAACTTTAAACGCAAATTTTGCTCATCTGAAAAAGGTATTAGAAACAAAAATGGTTTGAAAGATTTAAACAAAGGAAAAATTTCGAATTTATTTATAAGAATCCGTTATTATTTTTTCTCCTTTCTTAAAAATTTTTTTTTTAATTTATGAAACCAAAACTATAACAGTTGCGGTCGAAATTTTCTAATAATAATTAATACAGCATAACTAGTAGAACTGTTACAACAAATTATAATCTATAAACGTTTAATAGTATATAAGATACAGTAGATACATATACAACGGATGCATTTGTTGTCGTTATTCTGAGTGGGGTAAGACGGTTAACGATCACAAGTTTTAAAGCACAGTATATATCTGAAAATACATAGAAGCGTCGTTGTGACCTCCGGAAAGACGGCAACACTGTCGGAGGAAATAGCGCTACCTCAGTATCTCACCATATACAAATTTGTGGGGTGACAACGTACCCTTCTTGTACCTCCATATATAGTTGTAAAAAATGCAAAAATTGTTTCTCCTCTCAAGAAATCTGCATTTCTATGATTCCCCTCAGCACATACATACTTTTCGTTTTACCCTAATTGTAGGGGATCACCCGGAGGTCAGGTCGCCTCTTCCACATACCGGAAGTAACAACATACCCTGTATCGGTATATATATATATATATATATATATATATATATATATATATATATATATTGGTGGTCCGTTAATAATGGGACACAGAGCAGCTATGAATTCCTTGTATAAAAATATTGCGATATAACACAACTTACATGAGTCCGATTCTTGATATTAAAGAAGATACAGGGTGTTAAAAAACCTTTTTTTATTAAAATATTCTTATAATTTTAACAGTTTTCAAGATATTTTGTCAAAAGTTGGTGAACAGAGCTTTAATCTATTTCAGTGTGTAAAGGGCGCTACATACGCTATACTGAGTAACTAAAAATGTCCCCAATTTTGTATGCCAAATTTTTTGGAAACTAAATCGTCAAAAATAAGTTCATTTCTACGTAAGAAAGGTATACTCTTATATCTCATAGAAATTTACTGTTTAAGAGATAATCGTGTTTGAAATATTCCAAGATATAGTATAATGAAATTAATTTTTTTACTTAGACCTAACAACCGTTCGTTAATAAGCAACTATGAATTCCAAAAAATATTGCGACATGACACAATTTACCTTAGTTCAATTAATGATATTAAAAAAGATACAGGGTGTTAAAGCAAATTTTTTTAATTTAAATACATTTATAAATTTTAATAGCTTTCAAAATATAAACTCAATATTATGAAATGCTATTACTACTTTAAGAGGAGTGAAAATATTAAATTCCAGAAGTATAAACATAAAATAGAGCAACTACGAACAAATTTGGTATGATGTGTATAATGAGCACTATCTAATTAAATAAAAAGGTGCTTATAAAGGTACGGACTGTCTACGATAAAAAAGGTTAGGTGTCTATCAGAGTTATTTTTTTACAATCTAAACTCTTTTTTCAACGTCAACAAGGATTTGATTTGATTGAGGTTCGCTTCAATTTCGTTATCATAATAATATTCTAGGCCATTGCTCGTTATATCCACTCCATAAATGTCGTTTGTGAGTGTCTCCTATATTTCAATTACTTTTCAACGAATTTAAATACTGAAGGAACTGCTTAATTTGGATTTTTTTAAATGACAGAAACGTTCATATTATTTTTACGTTTCATCAGCTTCTTTTTATGACTATTAAGGATGTTAAATTTATTCGGTCATGAAATATTTTCCATGTTATTATTTAAATTTAATTTAGGATTTACATAAATTATATTAACTTTACCATTTGCAACGATACCGTATGTACGTAATTAGATTCGTTTTCCTTGTTACTGTAGTACTTTGGAAGACTACATTATATCTCTTATGAACGGTTTCTGCTCAAAGTACATAATTTCAATTTCAGAAAATCGCTTATTTTCTTTTTGTTTTACTTTAGTAGTTTCTAAACTATATTAAAAGTTGGAAAATTATGTAAATATCTAAAATCTGTTATGTCAGATTTAATATGAATTAATGACTGAACTCGTGCTAAACACAAAAACTGAATACAAACCTATGCATCAGTTTTAAGGAAATAAAATTATACCCAACACTTTATATGTGAATTAAGGGGACTAAACTAAGCTTTATTACAAGAGTTATATGAATTTGCTGTAATAAACAAGTTAAAGGTATCAAAATGCTTGAATCAAGCTGATATTTTTTCCCCAAGTAAATATAGGTAAAAGAACCTTAAATTTTCAGGAAAAAAAATATTGGCTGCTGGAACGACCGCCAGATGGAAAATAGTCAACACCGTCTTAAGACGGGCTTGCCGAATTACATTTAAAAATTAACACAAGTAGATATTTAACTACTTAACAGGTTTTATAAAGAAAAAGAGGTAAAACATATTATTTTCTACGATGGTAATCCCAGAAACAATGTTTATGGACTGTACCACATAAATAACTTTTACAATGTTTGCACCTGTTTTTTGCCTTTTCTATCCACTCACATTGGAAAATGGTCTTCTTCATTGAACCCAACATCAGCAACTTGATGTTTTCGAACACCTGATATGCTAGTCTGTGGTGATATTGGCCGATCAATACTTTCAACCAATAATGGTCGACCTACAGGTCGTTTTTCCTTGAATGAAACCAGTCCAGCAGCTATCTCCTCACGGAATTGTGGAAGCTGTAGCTACCATGTCCACAAAATGATAAAAGAGTCTAATCATAATATTTCGACTCTTGGCTCGAATACGATATCGACCCATAAGGCCGTCCATCAGATCAACTCCTCCCATGTGAGCATTATATTTTCGGATGATTTGCGGGCAGTTGATTTCGATGAATTTTTTCTGCTACCGAGCTGCCTTTGCTGTTTGTTCACCAGGGTTGGTTCTTAAGAAAGGTTCAATAACAACGTGTGCAGATGCACGGCGCACACACTTATTATCTTTCCAGAAAACAGTGTTAATATCTATTCCTTGAACTGAAGTCATGTACTCTGTGGAAAATCCTCTATTCTCTTTGCTGACTTCGTTGTCAGTCGGCAGCTTACATGTTGGTATACGATTGGCTAAAGATACAAAAACAAATAATTTTTTTATTAACAAAATCTACTAAAATAAAATCACTTCTCACTATTCCCAAACTGTAAATCAATCTGACTCATAAATGAACTAGTAGTGGCAGCGATTTGTAGAAGTTATCAAAGTAGAGGATATAGTGAACGAAATTAGGAATTGTTTGTAACAAACGCACAATAACATTTGATTTGACTCCAAGGTCCTGGTGTGTCAGGTAAGATAACATTATCGCCGGCACCGTTGTACACTTCAAAACGATAAGCAAACCCATTCGAATCGCAAAGTACGAACAGTTTGATCCTCCACTTATACGGCTTATTTGGCATATATTGACGAAGATGGTCTTTCGTCTCTGTGGAGCATATTTGTTCATTGACACAAAGTCTAGCCGTTTTTGTTGGATGCGAAACAATGGATCATATCCCGCTTCACCTTTCTTCTTTCGCTGTGATTCATCTTGGAACGATAAGTATCTCTTGATTGCAATAAATTGTTTCAATGACATACACTTTTGTATCGGCTCAAAAGAATTTTTGCCCCACTAGCTCTCTATATTGGGATAGCGATATAACGACATGTACATTATTATTCCAATGGAATGTTTGATTTCAGGGCCAGTTGTTCTGTAAGTGGAGTTTATATTTTCTTGTAAAACACATCGGATTGTCTCTTTAGCGACCATTTCAATAATTTTATTATTTTTATATTAAATGAAAAATTGAGAGCTTGTACAAATTCATCCGTGTTTTCAGCTTCATTTATTTCCTGGATGTATTCTTCGATTGTCTATTTAAACTATCAGCCTCGATGTTGTCGACACATAGTCCGGGTCAACGACACTATCATCGCTACTATAAATTTCATCTTCACTTTCCACTGAATCCGCGAACTCCAGCAATTGCTCATCTGACAATTTTTCCAAATTGACCTTTTTCTTGTAACAACGCTTAGGATGATCCATCCCACATACAAAAATAAATAATAAAAGGTAGAAGTAACAGAATATCAAAATATTAACGATGTTCGTCTTGAGACGGTCTTTCATTTTTGGTTCCAAAGGACACTTCCAACAATTTCTTCACTCCAACTATATTACATAACTTAAATATAATATGATAACTACTTAAGGTAAAATTATGATTCTAAATGTGTTTTTTTTTTGCGAAATAACTGCAACTCTTTTTCCGAAATAATTTTCGATGCTACTCTCTTGACTGCTCGCACTTGATACAGGATACAAACGCGTCGTTCGTTTCCGTCCATTTTGTACCAAATTTATAGGAAACTAATCTAAAGATTTTCTGCAACCACAAGCAAAAAAATATTTAAATTTGACTCTGAGACCAAAAATAGAAGGCAGTCTTGAGGCTGCCTTACCCGTTAGGAAATTAATCCTGTGGCGGACGTCAGCAATATTTTATTTTTATGTAATAGATGGCGTGGGGAATTTATAACAAAAATGGAAATAGCAAAAAAAATGTTTGAACAAATTTGTAAGCATCCTTCGTATTTCAATAATAATGATGTAGATACTCCATATTTTGTTATTTTAATAATTATAATACTACAGTGCGATCATTATTGTTTGACCGTGCCGCTCCTTGAACAGTACTACTGTTCCGCATCCTTAAAATGAAAATTGTGTAATGTCCAGTAGCGTAAATGCAGATATTAAAATTACAAAAACTTGAAAAATTGTAATTTACGTTTATTTTGAATTAACACTTAATTTTTTTTAAATTTAATTATATTTACGTACATAATACAGTAGGTATATGTTTACTATTACATAGAAAAATAAATTCACATAATCAGACAAATGGAACCATGCTCCATCCGTAAAGAAACTAAAATGCAGTATTTCGTCTTCTATCAAGCTGTTGTTGAACCATTGGCAATATTCTAAACGCTTTTGAAAATCTAAAGGATTCCATTCTTGCACAACCGTTATTTTGTAAGCTTGAAAATGTAATTGACGTTTGACCGCTTTATGGCATGTACCATAAGAAAGACCTGTAACAATTGTTTATATTGAAATATGCACAATGTTGTCAATATAACTTTACTTATTTAACGTTTTGGTTTTTAAGATTATTTTTATTTTACTGCTTAAGCATACAAGTCAATCATGCATTGTATAATGCAAAATTACCTGTTTGCTGGGCCAATTGTCTTAAAGGTTTTGTCGGACTTCTTTACAAATGTGTACGTACATTTTCCACTACTTCCTCTGTAAGTACAGTTGTGCGACCCGTAGATTTTCCCTTGCAAACACTACCATGATCATGAAAACGACTAAAAATTCTTCGAATGTGTCGACATAAAACATCATCTAATTCGATATTCTGAAAGTGATTTCGATATTCTTCAACACATAATCGTACTGAATACTTCCAGTTTCCATCTATATCTTTTTCGCCGTTTCGGAAATAAGCTTCCAAAATAAACTTGCCTGACTTGTTCGACACTAAAGCCATTATAAGCTGAAAAAATGTATTTACGAAAAAGGCATAAAATACACGAATTAACTTACCCTTAAAGTCTTGGTTAATTTATTAATGAGTTTTGAAAAAACTATTTTATTGTCATACAAATATAGAGGAATAATTGAAAAAACAAAAATCTATGTACGTTTATGAAATGTCAATCGAAGTTGAAATAAATATTTGCGTCTAACTTCACCAGAAATTTGGAATAAACTTTTGATAAAAATTCTGTAAATAACAGCTTTTTTCGGTCAATCATTGTTGATATCCTTGTATTAACAAATTATACATTAACAAGCATGTTATTGAATACATAATACTTATTTAATAAACTAGTTTGTTAATGAAGGTGATTAATAAACGAAACTGTTTAAAGCACGAACGAGCGATAGCGGGTGAGTGCTTTTAATAGTTGAGTTTATTAATCGCCTATTAACAAACGAGTTTATTACAATATTTTTTCGTTGACCGTAAACTCTATTTTTGCGACAAAATTAGAAATTAATTACAAATCAAAACCAATTTCATCTTTTTCATCGCTTCGATAAAGATGATACCTTATAAAATACCTTCATCCTTTTTTTGTCCTCGAGGTAGACCATTTTTAAATTTTTCAACACTTTCCATTCACTTTTCCACAAAGACTATCAGAAGAGAATAACGTCAACTCCATACATTTTCAATTTCACGTAAAAATCAGGTTTGCTAAAAAAACCTAGTAACCATTGAAAAATATGACAAGTGAATTATAACAAAAAAGGTCGCCATTGCGAAAAAGTAATTGTAATTCGTAATTGTTGGTAATTGTGCAATTATGGAGTTAGAAAACTCAGATGCATTACCTGCTGCAGTGTTGGCAAGTGCAAACAATGCACGTTCGACTTTGTTGCCAACTAAAAGTTGAGATCTTTACGAAAAAACTTATAATGAATTTGATACCTGGTGTACCGAACAACATATAACCAATTTTACGGAGCCTTTCTTCCTGCCATCCTTTTCAAACATTGCTCAAAAAGGCTTCATAGCGAGCCTCTGACCAAAATTCTCAATGTTAAAATCAACTCTTAATGTGAAGAAAAATATTGACATTGGAAAATTTAACAAATTGATTATGTAGCTTAAAAGACAAACTGAAGGACATGTCCCCAAAAAATCTAAAGTTTTAGAAAAAGAACAAGTGCTAAAATTTATTCTTGACGCTCCTAATAATTTGTTCTTAATGACCTAGGTAAGCAAAGGGTTTAAATTTAAAGTTGTAATAGCAAACTACTCTATAGGTCGCACTAATTTTTAGAATAGCTGGAGCGTTAAGGAAGCATGAATTTCTGGGTTGCAAACGGGTAATGTTGAAGACCTAAAACCTAAATTTCTAATCACTATCCCAGGATCAAAAACAAAAACAAAAGAGAAAAGAATTTTTACGGTTGTGGATAATGATCAAAATACATTCTTAAATTTAATCAGACAATATATAACACTGAGACCACACACGATTCTTTGTACATCATCCAAACAATAAATGCACTACAAACCCTGTGGGCATCAACACATTTGCCAAAATACCATGTACAGTTGCACAATTTCTAAAACTGGATTAGCCACAGCTATATACAGGACATTTCTTCCGCATATCTTCTGCCTCAATATTGTCGGATTCAGGGGCAGATTTTTCAGCAAAAAAGAGACATGGGGACTGAAAATCAACCAGTGTTGCGGAGGCATACATTGAGGATTCAATCCAAAACAAAGAAAACACTTGTAAACAATTATTTTGCACAAACGAGACAGCCTTTTCTTCCAAACCCCCAGCAAACATTAACATAACCTCAAACAATTTCGAAAATATCCAAAATGATTTAAACCTAAATATAAATCCTGACGTTCACAACATAAACACTGTATCTGTTCCGTTCTTAAATTTGAACATTTGTAATATTAATAATATTATTATAAATAACCAAAAATAATTATGAATTATTAAAATGTATGATGTTAGTCGTCATAGTTTTTTTTATTTGTATCAGTATAACTGGTTGTCTATATCAAAATATCATCAACACGTCAAAATCCCAAAAACAGTTACTTAATGAAAAGGAGTATATTAATGACGTCTATTAATACACCCTTTTTTAAACAAAATAATTCATTAATATTGAAATTAATAATATTCGTATGTTACAACTCTACTATACCTGTAAACTTTCCATTACGTAATAACGTTATGTAATGAAAATTAGAACTGTTACGTTATATATACACGGTATCCACGGCAGTCTTGGAAATAGGGAAAATGGTTTTTATTTTTATTATGCTTCCCATTATATTTTATCGCCATTGAAACTTATTGAGTTTGTCCAACTAAAAAGGGGCTATGACGTGGTTTTTTTTTCAAATACGAATAGTCTTTATTTTACTGAAAAATGGCTAGGGTCGTTTTCGTGCGCATTCGGTCAGGTGTTTTATTTTTATTTGTTTCAAAACAGGTATGAAACAGATAGGTATATGTACGAAATCTTCGTTTCCATAAAAGTACACTATAAATGCAAACAAAACAAAGTACAGTTTTACAAATCAATGTATTCGTCCACAGTGGAACTTTATTGAATTAAAGTAATGAGAATGATAGTGTTAGGTTAACCAAAGGATTCCTAATTTTTTTAAATTAATCGCTCATTGCCCATCGGAATTTCTTCCTTCGCCATATTATTGCAAAAATCCCCATCAAGGAAAGCAACTTTAGGTAGATAAACTATCAATTCTAGGAATTTTCTTTCGTCTACTCACTGATTCTAAAGGGCCCCAGAATTTCGAATGACTTAAGACATAAACAAGTTAACTAGGGTGGTTTTACATTTACTGAATGTTATGTTTTATTATAATGCACAAGCTCATGTAAATTAACAGTTTATTGTTTAATGTGTGTTACATAAGTTAATAAAAAAACAGGAATTCAAGTACTCGATGACAGATGTTGCAGCCACGGCTGAACACCGCTGCGCGCTCATAATGGTGCGCAGTTGCCAATAATTAACAATAATTTACAACAATACTAATATATTCTCGAGAGTTTAATGGCGGGCCGTTGTCCGAAAGAATTTTGATTGGTAAACCGTTAATAAGAAAAATATTTTTAGGGTAGATTGACGGTATAACCAGCTTTGTTTGGTATTTTATTAACAATAACAAATTTGTTAATATACTCAACAAGTACAAGGAAATCTCGGTTACCCAATGATTTAAAATCTATGCCAATCTTCTGCCAAGGAAAGTCAGGAACTTCATGAGGACTTAGAGACTCTCTAGGATTAGATGAATAATATTTTTGACATGTAGGACATGACAAAACTAACTTTTACAGCGCAGATGACCATCCAGGAAAATATATAGATTCTTATGCTAACTTCTTGCAAAAACTGTCATTTTTAATAGTCCAAAATTGTTTGATTTCTAGCGCGACACTATTTTTATGAGTTGATCAATCGTTTAGTACATAACGTTTAATTTTTTGCAGCAGCGGGTCACTGTCTACAGCTTTGTGAATTTTCTGCTCAGTCTCTGGCCAGACGGCTATAATCAAAAATACTTTTAAATAGGATTCTAAATAGTCTGTGCTCATTGTATTGTTACTAGTATCACGACTTAACGTGTCAGGTACTTATAACTGTTTACCAGATACAAAATTTAATGTAAACCGATACCCAGATCCCTAAAACTATTCTATCGCGCATCTTTTTTTCCAAAGTCACAAGTCGACGCTATCTGTCTAGGTGACATAACAAATTGATCAATTGGTTCTCCTTGTTGTTCACATTTAAAAAATTTAAAATGTTCAAAAACCAGATTTAACATGGGACTACAGTATTGGTCGAATTTAGTCTATTTTATTTTTATCCTCACTTGCCGAAGATTCGAACATTAACATTAAAATCCGGTAAAAAAATTGCTTGCTCGAAGTATATTGTTTTGTTTGATACATGCCAAAATTTCCGCGAGTTTGCAGTGTTGGTCAGCACGCGTACACGTAATTTCTTTTTCACCCGTCACTTTACACAATAATTTGTTTTAAGTACTTTCACCGTTGTCACCATGTTATGTTTTATTATAATGCACAAGTTCATGTAAATTAACAGTTTATTGTTTAATGTATGTTACATAAGTTAATAAAAGAACAGGAATTGAAGTACTCGATCACAGATGTTGCAGACATGGCTGAACATCGCTCGCGCTCGTAATGGTGCGCAGTTGCCAGACTTACTAATAATAATTTGCAATACTACTAATATATTTAAATACATAATTTAAATATAAAACACTGAAAGGTAAAATTCTGATTCTCTTGAGTCATCAATGCTCAACACTTGAGCGAAACGAAAGGGCAGTTCGCTTCTTTTGCCCTACGTTTACTTAATGTTCTTTATTTTAATACATGCTCAAGCATAAAATTAACCTTTATAAGAACAATCCACAGCGATCCAAACCTTAGCATGTATATGAACGCACAGCTGTCTTCTGCTGCCACCGAGGGCCATGTAAATTGCTGAAGAACAATGCCAAACGCTCACGAAACCGACCGAAGTAAGTGCGCACCTTTTGAAATTATTGATTTCCAACGTCATTTTCACGAAAATTAAAGACTTTTCGGTGAAAGTGCTTAAAACAAATTATTGTGTGTAAAGTGACGGGTGAAAAAGAAATTACATGTACGCTTGCTGACCAGGATTGCAAGCTCGCGGAAATTTTGGCGTATATCAAAAACAAAAACAAAACAATATACCTAGAGCAAGCAATTTTTTTTAACGGATTTTAATATTAACGTTCGAATATTCGGCAAGTGAGGATAAAAATGAAATAGACGTTATTCTAATCAAATTCGACCAATACTGTAGTCCCACGTTAAATCTGGTTTTTGAACATTTTAAATTTTTTAAATGTGAACAAGGAGAATCAATTGATCAATTTGTTACGTCACTTAGACAGTTAGTGTTGACTTGTGACTTTGGAAAAAAAGACGCGCGATAGAATAGTTTTAGGGATGTGGGACTCACGTATACCTGAAAAACTATTACCCAAATCTTCAACTTAATCAAGCAATTAACATTTGTCGTTCCATGGAATCTAGTGCGTTAACACAAAAACAAATTTCTAAAGATACCGTGTCAGTTAATTCAGTTACTAAACGTTATCTAAAAATAACGTGACTAGTGGAACTCTTACGAGTTATCGTGGGACGTCAGGTGACAATGGCGACCCTATTCAACGTTCTGGGTACTCGGGGATGCAGATAATATGAAACGCTCTGCAGGACCACGACCACTATCGGAGACGTCAGGAGTGCTCATCGTAACGTTTATAATATCGCGATTAGTGATGTCACGGAGGAAGATCAGAGTTCGGAAACCGACTCGTACTTAATAGTGTGGACAGTCAAAACTTCGGACATTAATGCTATCGACTGGCTAAAGGAAATTTCGATATCGAGAACAAAAATTAAATTTAAAATCGATGCAGGAAGTCAGGTCACTTAACATTTCGGGCTTTGATTCGTTAAATATACCGTATAAAAATGTATGTACGGTATCGTCTATTTTTATGCCATATTCCGGGCATCAGACTAAAGTTATAAGACAAACTACTTTAGATTGTACTTTTAAAAACCAAAATCGGAAATTTAAATTTCTTGTAATAGACTCTTAACAAACAGTGTTCCATTCTTGGACTATCTGCTTTGCAAGCTTTAGGTATACTACCAAATATAACAAGTAAAATATGTGCTAGTAGTCAATCTAAAAATGCCTTTAACAATGTACAGGACATTTTAGTGAAATATAATTCAGTTTTTTCGGGTATCGGAAAAATTAATAAACAGTGCAGAATAATATTATCGCAAAATGCTGTTCCTAGCCGACACAAGATGTGTTATTTTCGCAGCTAGGAGGCGGTACAGTGTTTAGTTTGCTCGACGCATCTTCAGCTTCTCTTCAGCTACCGCTTACGTACTAAAGCTCGCTGCTTTGCACTATCACTACCTGCTTTGGCCGTTATCGATATTTGCGCTTATCGTACGGGGTTTCGTGCTCGCCTGAAATTTTTCAGCGTTGTATTTTTGAAGTTTTGCAAGGTTTAGATACCCTACTTTGACGACATGCTTGTTTTTGGAAAAAACTGTTGAAGAACATCATGAACATTTAAGTCGCGTTCTGGAACGAATAAAAAATAGTGGTTTAACTCTGAACCGGAATAAATATAAAAGTTGTGTAAAGCAAATTAAATTTTTAGAAAATCTAATTAGCCACAAGGGTATCTGACCGGACAATAACAAAACACGTGTTATTACTGAAATGAACTCTCCGAAAAGTAAAAAAGAATTACAACGATTTTTAGGAATGATTGTATATCTTTCAAAATTTTTACCTAACGTATCAAATGAAGCTTGTGTATTAAGAAAAATTTTAAGTAACAAAGTAAGTTTTTTTTTAAGTAAACCTTTGAGTGGCAATGGACAGCCACAGAAGAACAATTATTTAATCGTTTAAAAAAAATGGATTCATCAGCCACTGCTTTGTCAATTTTAATCCTAAAAAAGAAACTACTTTATCGGTAAATGCTAGTCCATATGGCTAGGTGCTATTATCTGGCAGGACAATAAACCTATCACTTCGCAAGTGTTTCGCTACCCTCAGCACAATCTAGATATAGTCAAATCAAAAAAGAGCTATTAGCTTTAGTATTCGTGTCTGAACGATTTAATTATTATTTATTTGGTTCAGATAATTTTAAAATTGAATGTGATCATAGACCTTTGTTAGAACCATTAAAAAAACCTCTTTACGAAATGTCACCACTAAATCTAAAACTTGCTATAAAACTTTTAAAGTGTCGATTTACATTACAGTTTTTATCTGGTAAACAGCTATAAGTACCTGAGACGTTAAGTCGTAATACTAGTAACTATACAATGAACACAGACTATTTAGAATCCTATTTAAAAGTATTTTCGATTATAGCCGTCAGGAAAATTCACAAAGCTGTAGACAGTGACACGCTGCTGTAAACAATTAAACGTTATGTACAAACCCATTGGTCAACTCATAAAAATAGTGTCGTGCCAGAAATCAAAAAATTTTGGACTATTAAAAATGAAATTTTTTCATGAAAATCTTTAATTTTACAATACACCTTTAATTTTACCAAAAAGTTTGCGCCGTTAGTTTCTTAATCTAATCCACAATCATCATCAGGGTGTTGTTTCTTGCAAGAAGTTAGCACAAGAAACTATATATTTTCCGGGATGGTCATTTGCGCTGTAAAAGTTGGTTTTGTCATTTCCTACATGTCAAAATATTCATCTAATCCAAGAGAACCTCATGAAGTTCCTGACTTTACATAGATTTTAAATCATTGGGTAACCAAGATTTCCTTGTACCTGTTGATTATTTTAGCAAATTTGTTATTGTTAATAATATACCAAACTAAGCTGGTTATACAGTCAATCTGCCATAAAAATAGTTTTCTTATTAACGGTTTACCCATGGAATTTTTTTCGAACAACGGCCCGCCATTCAACTCTCGAGAATTTAATAAAATTTCGAGTACAAGCCCGTGAGACCCCCCTGGATACCATGCATGAAAGGAAACGTTATGGTCCCATGAAACGCTGCCACTACGTATATATTGGTGCTACAACCTCCATATATGCTGTAAAACCGATTATATATATATATATATATATATATATATATATATATATATATATATATATGTATGTGTGTGTGTGTGTGTGTTGTGTGTGTTGTGTGTTGGTTGTGTGTGCTTGAGTATGTCGTGTGTTCCGTGTGCCCGTGTGTTCGTGTGTCCATGTGTCCGTGTGTGGGTGTGTCCGTGTGTGGGTGGGTCCGTGTGTACGTGTGTCCGTATGTCTGTGTGTCCGTGTGTCCGGGTGTCCGGGTGTCCGTGTGTCCGTGTGTACGTGTGTCCGTGTGTCCGTGTGTCCGTGTGTCCGCGTGTCCTTGTGTCCGTGTGTCCTTGTGTCCGTGTGTCCGTGTGTCCGTGTGTCCGTGTGTCCGTGTGTCCGGGTGTCAGTGTGTTCGTGTGTCCGTGTGCACGTGTGTCCGTGTGTCCGTGTAACCGTGTGTCCGTCTCTCCGTGTGTCCGTGTATCCGTGTGTCCGTGTGTCCGTGTGTCCGTGTGTCCGTGTGTCCGTGTGTCCGTGTGTCCGTGTGTCCGTGTGTCCGTGTGTCCGTGTGTCCGTGTGTCCGTGTGTCCGTGTGTCCGTGTGTCCGTGTGTGCGTGTGTGCGTGTGTGCCTGTGTGCGTGTGTCCGTGTGTCCATGCGTCCGTGTATCGGTATCGGTGTGACGGTCTGTCGGTGTGTCGGTGTGTCCGTGTGTCCGTGTCCGTGTGTCCGTGTGTCCGTGTGTCCGTGTGTCCGTGTGTCCGTGTGTCCGTGTGTCCGTGTGTCCGTGTGTCCGTGTGTCCGTGTGTCCGTGTGTCCTTGTATCCGTGTGTCCGTGTGTCCGGGTGTCCGTGTGTTCATGTGCCCGTGTGTCCGTGTGTCCGTGCGTCCGTGCGTCCGTACGCCTGTACGTGCGCGTGTGTGTGTGCGTGTGCGTGTGCGTGTGCAAGTGCGTGTGCGTGTGCGTGTGCAAGTGCGTGTGCGTGCGTGCGTGCGTGTGTGTGTGTGTGTGTGTGGGTGTGATTGTGTGTCGAGGAAGACATAATTTCTCTTGGGAAAATACTCTAAACTGACGATAAATGGTCAAATTGCACGACAGATTTTATTACTTTTATAAATAATTAGAATTTCTCGAAAAAAATTTTAACGGAAAAATTATCGTATGTTACAGATAGCAAAATACATAATTACTGCAAATTTCAGGTATGTAGGGTAGGTGCTTTTTTCACGAGATGAAAAATAATTGGAGATTTTGACAGTTCTTTGCAATTATTTAAACAAATTATTAACCGATTTGGATATACCATTTGATTCCTGGCCACATTTCCAGATTTATCGGTTTATCTTGAGGCGATACCTAGGTGTAAAATCTCCTTGCCGGTAATTTGAAGAAGGTGTTCATGATAGCCAAGTGGTGTTCATGTGCAAAGGTAAGCATCCTGTCTCCACTCTCATTTCGATGTCCCAGACCATAATCACCAACTATCTCCCCACTATTCCCTTGTCCAATTCTGGCATTATAATCGCTCATTATGATGTTTATAGTTTGTTTTAGAGTTTTTTAACAAGATCTTTTAATTCGCTATAGAATGATTCTATTTCTTCTTCAGCTTTTTCTGATGTTGGTGTTGGGGCATATACTTGAACGAAATTGCATTTAACTGGTGTTATACTTAAAGTAACTAATAGCATTCTTTCACTAACGGGTGCAAAATTCGCTATATATTGATACATTTTTTGGACATTATTATTCCTACACCGTTCTCAAGTTATTTTCATTGTTTGCCAGGATAATAGATTTCATGCTCCTCCATTTGGCATTGACCTATTCCCCGCCATTCCACTGCTAGATGTAAATTTTTATGAAATTTATATAATTATGTCATTAAATTAATCCCCAGCGTAGAAATAAGCAAACAACGATATGCAACAATGAGTAAAATAACCATTTATACCCACAAAATAGAAAATTACAATTCAGTTAGAGGATATACATAATAAGAATAGCCAACTCGTAGCACTCAGGGTAAAACTACTATGCATTGTAACGTTATCTTAATTAATTTGGTCACATTTCTAGGATCGCTATTCTATGGAATAAATTGTTTTCATTTTTTTTTCTTTACTGTCGGATAGCGTACGTTTGCAGTCTACTTGATTCTCATTGGTGTATTGCGTTCGTTAATCTCGAACCCTTGTTTCCGCTTTTAGTTTCGTTTTTTTGTTTTCTGTTTCCGTGGTTGCAAGGGTATAGACACAAAAAAAAAGTGAGTTGGATTTTTTTTTGCTTCACTTGAACCGCGATTCATTGACATGATTTTCTAATTAAAAATAAAACGGATATTTTCCGGATTTCTCGATCAATGAATAATTAATTTTTGTGCCGAACCTGATGCTAGTTCGCGTCACTTAAGTTACGTGATAATTATTACGGTTTTAAGCGTTCAAGAGTGTTGTGTTTCTCCTTATCTAATTTTAACGCTTGTGGTTACCAGCTTACAAGCGTTTTTTTTTCTTCTCGTTTTCGCTTATTTTTCTCCCTCTACGTATATTACCTACCCACTACCACTTCGAGTTGATCCAGCGTGGTCAATAGAAAAATAACACCGCTGCCATTTTGAATTTTTCTTACGACTGAAGAAATTCTAATTTAATGACTTATACAGAAAACTACTGTCTGCTCACACGAATTTACCTAGAAATTGTTTACTTTCAATATTAGATAACTTGCTTAGCTAAAATTTAGTCATTTCAATAAATTATTATCTTACTTTTATAGTCTTAATTTATACGTGAAAATTTCACTGTCACTATTTGCTTATTTGATTTCTTTCTAAATTCATAATTTTGTTTAAGTTTCAATTATTTATCAATATTGTAAACCACTTTACCTTTAACTATGTGTTTGCCTATTGTAACCTAATTTATTAGTGTACCTTCAGTATTCGAATTTGTTGTCAATCAAGTAATTAATGTATCCATTTTCTAGGGCCAACCTATTGTTTAAGGTCCGAATTACTATTGTTTTCTTTTCCATTTAGCTTCTGTAATTTCGGACGTTACTTGCGCAAGGAAACGACACCGGAAAGAAGTTATTTTCAGGCGAGATTATTGATATACTTGATCGCTTGTTTACTTGGGTAAACCGAATTCTGAAAACTTTGTAAGATTAACGTAACTAATATCACTTTTCCTCCTTTTTTTTGTTGCTCGAGGATTAATTTAAGGTAATTTGGATCAATCATTCAATGTTATATTAAAATAATATTTATTTCCTTTTTTTTATTAATCAATCCTTACGGGTATCTCTATTACTTGTCAAATTTATGTTACCATTTAGACCATTTATCTGTTTTTGATGGCGATTATAATTTTGTGACCCCATTGTGTCTATTTATTCATAATTTTTCTAAGATTTATTTAGTTTTTCGTACTTCGAACTAAGGTAAATTACAAATATAACTATCTTGGAAGTACGTGCGTCCATTTTTCCTGATTATTATTTTATTTTATTTCTGTATATAATATTATGTATAATTATTTAACTGTATTAATCCACCCCAATGCCTACTAGCACTGAACCACCGAGCCTTGGTTTTATAAATTTTGTTACCAATTAAAGTTACCGTAACAGCATATCCGCACAAAATTTACTACAAAATCGTGAATGTGACCCCATGATGTTTAGTGTGTGGTTAAATTTTTTAAATGTCACTTTAACAAAATTTTCCACGAGAGCAACAAAATAACAACAAATTTTTTACGTGTTTATTTTTGCGATTCTTGCAGTGTATGTATTTTTTTTTATTTGAGGGGCTATTCGGGGGCTAGTTTAACGTTAAGCAGTTACTCTCCACTTTTATCGCGATTTAATTTAATTTAAATGATTTGAGCAACAAAATTTTTCACTAAATTTTTCAATAACTGTATCATTATCGCGCATGAAGGGAGAGTGGGCGATTCAGCTTAATATGGGTCAAAAATAAATCGCGAGTGTATGCTGCTTATAGTGATTAGAATCATTGGTTATGAATCGTTTAGCTACAGTTTGCTTACAATATTTATCTTTAGTTTACTACCATTTCTTGTTACTAGAGTATCATGAAATGGGAGATTGCCATTTGCCTTTGTTATTAAAGATTAATTTATCAGTGACAACAAAAAAAGGAAACTGATGTTTACAAAGATGCACATTAATCTATATTAGTTATACATTGTTATGTGCGACACATAAAAAATCTAGCTTATATATGAACAACGTTTGCTTCTTTATATATGGTTTGTTATGTACTTTTGTAAACATTTCATTATATTATACGCTTACATTTAATAGCACACTTATTTTATTTATGAGAAAGTGTATTAGCATTAGTGCTAAACAGACTCAATTTATAAAATTATTACACTTCTGTAAGCTTTTCACTGCTAAAACTCAACTTACTTAAATACAATGTAATGCTACAGTTATGGTTATTACATTATATTATAATACTTGTACAACACACTTTAAATGCATGCAACTATACATCAATACTACTTAACATATTTACATCTGTTAATGAGGATATGTAGTTTGTTTCACATTTGAAATAAATTCCATACATCACTTATATTTTTTATTATAATACATAATAATGAGAAGATGTGGGGTAATATTTAGTTGTAATTCAGTTGTCGAGGTCTTCGCCTAGGGAAAACGAATTTCAGGCAGTTTCTCTATAACGCCGTTTGTGAAATGTATTTACAATTGTAAATACATTTCACAAACTAAAATCAAAATTTTAGATTGTATAATTTAAAGTACACCATTAAAAAACTCCAAAAAAGATAAGTATTTTATTATGAGTGTTAATGGTGAAAGTTTACATTTTCAAATTTCTCAGAAGTTTCAAAATTTACAAGAATCGGTGTGCCTACGATTAAAAATTTGAGAGTGCATAAGCGGATCAAGCGGTATTGAAATCGCAGATAAAGAGGAATGTACTAGGAATAATATAACTACACATTGCAGAAAACTCACCGCCGACGGTCACAAACGGTATATAGTTAACTAAAGGAATTGTTAAACTTTTAAACAATGGTACCCAAAAGTATGGGGTGGGGTCCAGAATTAGATGCCACGCATGTGGGCGAAGAACGGCTAGTATAAGAAGATGTCGATGCACCAGACTGAGCGATTAAACTGGAAGGTCGAATAGAAATATGTAATAAAGTGTGATGTCTAATATCACAGGTTCGACATTAACTGTCTGACGAACAATTTGTGACGATTTGTTCCATTTCTAAACAATTTAGGCTTGACGATTTCAAAACACTCTTGGGATTATTGACACTTGAAAGTAGGACAAACAAACAATGCATGCGAGTGGGAGCTAAACATGTATTCACTAGTATTGTACTAACCAAAGTGGTTTTTTGCGAAAGATTGTTTAGAAGCACTATTAAGCGAAGACGTGTCACATTGCGTGAAACTCTTAAAAAAATTGCGTAATATAGTTATTTTTTTGTTATGTTGGTTTGCTCGTATTATTATTATTATTAATTTAGTACATTGATGGATTTTATTATTTAAGATTGCTAGCAAAAAATATATTTTTTTAAACTGTTTTAGTACAAATGTATAAACGCGTAGATTGTTTGGTTTGCTCAACTTAATTTTCGTATACTGTGGCGTTCTGATATCATAAATGACCGTCTGCAGTCTTGGTATATTTCCATTAAGTGGGTTACATAAAGTCGATCGTATGTATAGTGACAGTCTGTCTTGTGGGGCTTTTGTAGAAAATGTTGAGAACGTGTTTGACTGAGTTTACAGTCATGGTAGTATTACGTTATTGCATTCCTGAGTTGGCGAGAGTCTCTTGTTTTTTTATCATTGAGTTTCCATGTGAACTGCTGAGTTGTTAATTTACCAAATCTAAGTACTTTTGTAGAGGGGGCCGAGGAGTGCTTCCCTTTTTCGTTCAGTTGGAGTTTAGGTTTCGATTTTGAAAGTTGAAGTAAAAACAGTTAAGATGTAGGTTGAATCATTGTATGGTTGTGGGCCATCGGCGCCTGGTTAAGAGAAGCGCTTCATAATTTCATCTCGATCCTAAAAACCGTTGTTATAGTAGCAGTTCGCTTTATGAGGGTTTTGAAGCACAAGTACACCCTGACAAATTTGTTACCGTATATCGTTTTATCGGGAGGCCCGGGTTCAATAGTGAAAACGAAGATTTCCAAATTTAGTCTTGTGCTGATCTTATTAATTTATGTTAAAAACTTTCTCGAATTTATTGGTATATATATATATATATATATATATATATATATATATATATATATAGTCACGAATGAATTTATACAAGATTATTTAAAAGAGTGTGCCTACGTAGGATTTTGTTGAATTTGTATTTGTGCGACAAGTATAATAAAAAGTCGTCAGCTGATTGATGAAATTTGGACCAGAACAATGGAAATTACGGAAAGACGCTGGTAAAATTATTTTCTTGTTTTGTATATTAATATGCTTGTTGATAATAATCTTTGGTAATTGAAAGTATAATTATTCAAAGTTGCGGTAGATATTCCGATCTCATTGTAGTTGTAACGTTTTTGATTTTCAGAAAATGTTTGTTTGGTTTTATTGTAGTCATAGTCAGTTGGTGGATTTAATTGAGGTGTGATAAATCGGAATTTCGCAGTTGCAGTAGATAATACATTTTATATTGTTATGTGTATATATGTATGTATTGATGAGGCTTACGCAAGAAGAAGTAATTAAGGTTACTTCTTCTTGTCATTAGCTGTATAGGTGACGCAGCTTTATTTGTTTTATTTAGGTGTTAGTTTTTTGTGTTTTTGGCAAATTACATTGGTTTACGCCCCGTTACCGGGGGATGTTTCTTTTGTACATTTTTTTATGCTCTCTTAATTGTAATGTACATATTTGTAGTGTAATTTATCTGGGCATTTATTTTACCTTCGCCAAATTAAAAGCACGTTTTAGTTCGACAAATTTTAAGTTACCAAAATTAAGGTAATGACATTCAAAAATGTAAAGTAAATTTTGATGATTTGTTTTAAAGTGACTTTTATTAAATTATAGGACCTTTTAAATATTTGATCGCGTTTTCTTTATTTTTGTTGTGCCAATATTCATTTTAAATTGAATAATGAATGACCGCATTGACGAGTTATACATTTTGTTATTTCAGCAAACGATTTTACGTGGAAGTTTACACCGAAAAGGTAGGTATAGCGAATTTTGAGTTTAGTTATGCAATTCTGCGGATTTTAAATAAAGCTTACAATCTTATTTAAACAAGTGCGAGCTTTGAGTGGGTATTTTGAAGTAGAATTTTCAGCTATAGATGAATGTTTTCTCTTCGAGTGAACATTCTGGTTTCCTGTGGCCATTATTTTAAGATCTAGTTCATGAAATTTTCCCGCTACAGATACCGAGCTAAAAGAGTTGTGGTAACGTAACCTGCTTAGCATTCGGGAGGTAATGGGTTCGATTCCCGTTACCGCTACCCTGTATGAGGTTATTTCAGGGGGTTTTCCTCATACACATCTAGCGACATGGTCACTGTGTATACGAACACCATATGCGGCTATTTAGGCGAATGATGGGGTAGTATTTTCCCCTTTAGAATCATAACTTCGTTCCTTCCGATCCTATCCTGACCACACCCATCCTTAATCCCACCATGCATATATATGTAATGTATGTATGTGTGCTCGGAAAACATGTTTGCGGTTCAAGGAACTTGGAAAGCTCCAGCAGACCGCCGTCTCCCTTGAGGAGGGAATGAAATACGTGGCCTTTTCCTTTTTCTTCCGCTATAAATTTATTTAACAGGTGGCGCCTTTGCGTCATATTTTTCCTGGTTTTGACTTTGTTGAGTTGTGTCGAGTGCCCTTTTGTAGTGATGTGTAAGAACCCCGCTGATACCACTGAGCTGTGTCGGTAGCTTGCACTTTACCTTTATGGGCTTATGTTCCTCGTGAGTGTTTTACCCTTAACAGACGAGGGGGGTTTATACGACTTTGTAACGGGAGCCTTAGAAGATTCTAAATTTCGCGCTAAATTATACGAGATTTGATAGTTGTATTATTATTTTTCTAGATAAAGAAATGGTTATTGGGTATTTGTATTTAAATGTAATAATTAATATTAACATGAAAAGCTGTCAAAGTGACTGGATGTTCTTTTTTATAGTTAGTTAGTTGGAGTTCTTAAGCAAGCGATCATATTTGGTTGACAATCACCAACAGAGTAATTCGTCGCCGAGGTGACAATTGAACCCATTCGGTTTAAAATAAATAAGGTAACCACTTAAAACTCACAAGTTCACAATAAAACATTTTCAATGATTGTGAAATTATTAAGAATTGTAAAAGAACTCAAATATTATTTTTTGTAGCGGAGTGGAATTAAAAAGTAATAACCAATGGTATTACGCCCATTGCAACTTGCTAAACTAAACGAATTTACCATGCGATGTAGGTTTATCTAACGAAAATAGTGTAATCAAAGTTTCTAACGACAAACAATGTTATTAAGTGTTCAATGTTCGAAAGGATAGGGATTTTCCTTTTATCTAATCTGACTTCGATTTACTTATGAGTAGAGTGATCAAGTTTACCAACTACCACGTTGAAAAGAACGAAGTGCCAAGTATCTGCTAAATTTAGTAACTTAAGAACTTTACCACTTTCATGAGTTTTTTTCTTATTTCTTAAACTATTCCCAGCTTTAGAAGTCACTACAGTAATGTTTTGAATTTCATTCCAGTACATTGCAGCTAACAGGCGTTCATTATTGTAACCATCTAATAAGGCATGAAATGCGATTGCGTAATTGTCCACACAAATGGGAATCGATTTAACAATATTTAATAGCTCACAAGTTAAACAACTAACTAAAACATGTATTTACATTTTGAATGCGATTATATGGTTTTACATCGACAAGTTTGATAAAAAGGTATCTAAAATGTGTTAAATCTTTTATATTTCTATCAAATTTGGGTAGCGATATTCGTTGCAATGATCAACAAAATATTTTGAATTTGCACTTTCAACAATTATTAATATGCAAGGCCGAATAGCTGCAAAAATGCCATTTCAATTTCACTAAATTTGGAAAGAAATGGCGGTACAATTATATTCTCCATCTGTAAATGATCAATTTTATCAGCAACAGAGCGACAATATTTATGTTTCATTTAAATCAAAAGTTTCACATCTCATCTCTATTAACATAATCATTTAAAGTAAGTGATGAACACTCTAAAATCTGTAAAAAGGTAGATAAACGTCTACGTGAGTATGAATAATACTATATAATCCTCCATTTATTCCTTGGTATTACAGGTTGCACCGCGGAAAAATAATTCATTTCTTGGTTTTGATGTATAATATACTAGTACGCAGGCAACAGTAGTGATGTGAAGATTTGGTCGTAAGTCGATCGTTATTGAGCTCAAGCTTTGCAACACTGAGCGAAATATTGGTCAAATTACACGTTGAACGCAATACACTATTTTATCTTAAAGAGACTAATAAGTATCCTTCGGATTGAGGATTGATGACAAGTGTGCATTATTCTGACAGATTTTTCTATCGGAAATTTTCTATCAAAATCACATTGTCCTAGCCCCATTATTAGTTTCAACTTCAATCTCATTATTAGGTTGAAACGAATAATGGCGAATATGATTGGAATAATGCACAGATAAAACGCAAATGATACTACCAAAATTCACAGTAATAATGACAAATTGATTAGTCACTTGAAAATAAAATTGTTTATTAATGATAGAACGTCTAAGCGTCCTCCCACCTTTTGTCCTTCCGAAAGTGCGCATTTTTCACAGTCCACTTATTTAAGTTAGCCCTTCCAGAAGGACGTAAATATTATCGTTAACAAAAGAGCAAACAATAGCCTATTTAATGTCAAAATTTCAAATTTCTAACTTCATTACATTCTGAGATATTGCCGGAGGTGCATTTTCGTCAGTTTCCTCTCCAATTCCATAGACGTGTACAAAAATGTTCAATGTAGGAGACCCAATGTGTGCAAAAGGTACACTTTCTGATGCAAAAAATTCAAATATTAAGTGCAGTGAAAGTGTTTTGGGCGATGGTTACCAGAAAACAGTGTGTTGTATCATGGTTCTTGGTTTACGCGAGTATGAAGTTTTATATGAGATTGACAATGAAGAAATGTAGATAAAGATAAATTTATTGCAAAAGCATCAGATAAGTACAGTTTAACAGGAAAATAAAATCTCACGTTGGTTTTTCGTTACAGTACCAAGAAAAGTAGATTCACGTAAAATCTAAGTCTTGTAAGACAGTGCATGTAACGACCATAGGCTGTGAACATTATCAACGGCCCTTCTACATCCGGTACTGCATCAAAGAACATAGAAACTAAGTGTAAAGTGGCAACAGAAACAAAACGTAAGGAACATATTGTTAACCCCTCATAGTATAGGCTCATAGTATTTGGTGGGACTTCGAAGTGGATTGATAATTTTACCGGTTTTAAACATAGACTTTTTCCTATAGAAAGTAACGATGTATTTCCCAATGCAACCAATAGCCAATTGGACGAACCAAGAAGGAGTAGTAAATCAGAAATTTTAAAAGTGATTGGAATGTTTTATGCTATGAGCACCAATATTACATAATAGACGGTAATATTGGTCAACCAGGGAAGAAAACTTTATTTTTTCGGAATGGGGTACCATCGTTTTGAAGTGATTTTGTCATTTGCAGGAAAGGATCCCGATATTGCTGATAGATGGCTGCCTATTAAACGATTTAAGAGTAAATATCATTTTATTGGATATAAACTGTGCATTGACGAATATATGTTTGCGTGGTATAAGCGTGGTAGGTAACGCGCTAATGTAATGCCGACAGCTATCAAAATAGAAATAAAGCCCAAAGGTGTGGGGTGTGAGTGTAAGACTCTTGCTGATACCCAAACCAATATCATGGTTAGACCGGAGATTAACGAAGGGAAAGAAGCTATGGCAAACAAAAAGTGGCACAAAGAACTTGGGGCTAGAAGGGCTACCATACTCCGTTTGACAGAGCCATGGAACGGTACTGGTTATCGTAGGAGACTCCTGGTTAGGATCGATGAAAACAGCAGTGCAGGGATTATATTTTATCGGAATTGTAAAAACAGCCAGTAAAGAATCCATTAAAGTCAAAAGTGAGTCTGCTCGAAAGAAGAGAGTGGATCCCGATAGTATGACTTACACAAAAGCTGTGTCTACAACAAAAACCGTAGAAGAGTATTGTCAAGCTGCCCTTTTAGTAGACGTGCATAACCACATTCGTCAGTCAGGCCTAGTACTTGAAGAAGTTTTGAATACTCAAAAACGGGAACACAGGTTATATGCTAATCTGTTTGGGGTAATTGAAACAAATGCTTCCTTAGCATTCAAATACTTTAAAAATGTGACATGTAGACTTTAAGAGAAAACTGGCATACCAAATGATTCATTATGGGATGTAAACAAAACCGTCATTCCACGTCATGAGGTCATTCGAAACCATAAGAATAACGGACTTGTTGAAGACCGTCACAGCAATCACCAATTATTAGCATTTAGCACCAAATTAGAAACACGAAGGGTTCAAAGAAAATGTGCGATTTGTTCTCAAGTTTGAAAAGTCCAAAGGCGAATTACTTTTGTCAGTCCTGTGAAGATGATCTGACCTTATGCGCACTCGTTACTGGAAGGGATTGCTTTTGCGTACCATGTGATTAATGGTATCCCTCGAAAAAGACCTTTTGCTAGAAATTAAGACACCGTTACGTTACCCCAATTTGCTATTTATTTTTATTAAAAGATTAAAAAAACAAAGAATGATGTTTTGTTTAGGTATTTTATCAGATTAAACGCGTCCCCTATACATATCTTAAAGAACTTGTATTTTTATTTTGTATGTTTACAAGAATTTAAATTTTTTATTAATTAAAAAAATTCGATTGTTATCAATTTATTATTTACCTACCTATCCTAATAAATAAATACCCTGCGCCCGTACAAAACCCTCACGTACTACTGGAGGAAAGTTACGTCCTGTCGGAAATGCAGCACCTTATAATTTTACACACCTCTTGCAGTACGAAACTGTCAAGTCCAACCGTCCTTCTAGAAGACCCTTCTAACAAGACAAAAGTAGTTAGACGTTCTATATGTTAACTACCAATCTAGGTGAACGGTGTAGAGGCCTAGATTCCTCTTCGCGGAAATTACAAGTGGTAAAAGCGGTCCAAGTAGCGTCAGTGAAGATGTCGGTCTACCAGGGTTTCTGAAGATTTAGATCGGTGCCGGTATTTAAGACTTGTGTCGCTGTTGAGTTGTAAATGCGCGGTCTCGGTAGTATGAATTCAAAATAATTCATTTACAAAAAATATAAAACTCCTAATACGGAGGTCGGAAGCAAGTGTTTTCTATGTCGGATAAATAATAAAAACTTAACTTTATAAGTTGGAAATTAGACCACAGAACGATTCGTCAAACGAAAAAAAAAATATATAACTCTCCGTCTCAGTTTGAGAAAACTAAATTGTTATCGCGATTCAATGAAACACATTAAATTAATATTTCTCGGACAGAACAATACTAAAAAAAAATTGCGAGGACTTGGCCTCTAATTTATTAGGGCAGCTGTAAGAAAAAACAAAGCCCATTATACTGCTTGGCGATGTCAATCAATAAAATAATTTTTCATCAACGGTGGCAAAAAAACCTAAATTCCTGAAAAAATAACAAACAAGTACCAAAACGTACACAAGACGGTATTATATATATATATATATATATATATATATATATATATATATATATATAGTATACACATGTATGTATGTATATATATATATATATATATATATATATATATATATATATATATATACAGGGTGACCGAAACTCAATGGCCAAAACGAAAACAGCTGATTCCTCTGGCCAGAAGGAACAAAAATTGTTAATACAGGGTGTGTCTATTGTTGATGGTTTCCAAGATGTTAACTCTTTTTAATTTTTTCTATTTCGTGGACTTATTTTTTAAATCACGCTGTATCTTCCAAACTAGAAGAGTTACAGGAAAACACATTAGGAGAAATTTGTAGAAGATGAAATTGCGTTAAAGAATATTGAATTCATTCGAGACAAACTGATCACTCAACATTTTTAATGACATAATGAATTCAGAAATGATTTTTTTTTCAAATCGTAAGACAAATTTCCAAGAGGAATATTTTTCCAATAGAGATAGATTTGCTACATGGCCGATAAAGGAAAAACTTCCTTTTTTCATAAGCTTCACAACGATATGAAAAAAACTTATGGTTGACGTACTAATTACTGAATTGTTACAGGAATACACCTCAGGAAAAACAGCATAAAATTACCTTCAAAAATATGGTAGAGTAGATGAGAATTGACGATTTGTCCCTCAATTTTCAATCAATCTGTACATTTACGGCAAGAAATACGTCTCCTTTACTGATATCTTTTCATCACCGTAGCAACGACTTGACATTAGTAAGATAGTTGTCAAAATTTATTTGCTATTACAGTTTTGCTGATTTCAATACGAGTTCTTTCTGTTGTAGTGATATTGTAATTTAGTTTTTGTTCTTGTTATTATTATTGTTCTTGTTCGTGTTCGTGTTTTCCTTCCTGAGTCATGTTTTCAAATGAAGAATATGCCGATATTCATTATTATTATGGTGTTGCCCAAGGGAATGCGAGTGAGGCTGCTAGACTGTATGCAGCTGCTTTCCCAAGAAGAATTCATCCAGAAAGGAGAGTTTTCTCTAGAGTACACACTGCTCTAACAGAGAGAGGATCTTTTGGGATCCTAAGAGATCAAGAGGAATTTCATAATGTTGAGAGGATTGACGACGCAATCCAGCATTTCGAAGCAAATCCTGAGACTAGCTTGCGGCGGTCATCCAATGTATTGCAGATGCCACGAGAAACAATACGGAGAACTCTTAAGGCTGACGGAAGACGTGCGTATCACGTGACGGGAGTTCAAGGACTTTTAGATAGAGATCTAGGTCGGCGGATTGAGTTTTGCCAATGGTATCTCAATTCAGTTAGGAATGATCGAGATTTCCAAAAAGCAATCTTGTGGACGGATTACAAGGTCAGGCATCTTCAATATCCATAACACGCACGTCTGGGCACATGAGAACCCACATACTATGAGACCAAATAGCTTTCAACACCAGTTCAAAGTTAATGTTTGGGTTGGTTTACTCAACAATCAACTTATTGGTCCATATATTCTGCCAGATAGAGTCAATTCAGTGAATTTTTGAATGTCCTTCAAGAAAACCTCCCTGAATTGATGGAGAAGGTTTCATTGGCAACAAGAGCAGATATGTGGGTTCAACTTGATGGTTGTCCTCCCCACTACGGAAGAGGTGTGAGAGATTGGCTAAACGAACATTATCCTCAACGTTGGATTGGAAGAGGTGGTACAGTGGCGTGGCCTCCAAGATCTCCAGATCTCACCCCTCTAAATTTCTTCCTGTGGGGATCTCTCAAGGAATTGGTCTACAGCACTCAACCAACAACCAGGGAAGAGCTTATTGAAGCAATTCATAGATCAAGTCGGCTGATAACACAGAGACAAATTGCTTCAGCGACAGCGTCAGTACGAAGACGGTGTGTCCAGTGTATAGCAGCAAACGGCAGTCATTTTGAAGCAACTCTTGACAATTGAATAAAAGGTTCGAAAGTACTTAATTTTGGCCACAGGAATCAGTAGTTTCAATTTCACCATCGAGTCCTGGTCACTCAACATTGTTATTATCTATTAATGGATTTGATTGTGGTACCTCGATTAAATCTTGAGATTTGAAAAAAAAACTCATTTGTGAATTCATTATGCCATTAAAAATGTTGAATGATGAGTTTGTCTCGAACCAATTCAATATTCTTAAATTTAATTATATGCTCATTTCTGAACTCATTATGTCATTAAAAATGTTGAATGATGAGTTTGTCTCGAATGAATTCAATATTCTTTAAGGCAATTTCATCTTCTACAAATTTCTCCTAATGTGTTTTCTTGTAACTCTTCTATATAATTATAATTACAAGCATTTAAAGTAAAATTATTACATCTATTTCACATATTTTCACATATTAATAAAACTGTATCTAGTCTATTGTGTAAGAATTTATTCAATCAATTTTTGAAAATTTTTGAGAATAGGGTCGGATAACGATAAGAAAAGGTATTTGTTTTGGTAAAGAAAATTATGGTTTCGTTACAGTTTCAAGAGAAATACAAGTGTCAATTATACAGACTTAAAATTGTTGCACAACTCATTCATATCTGAAGTACCAAAAAGAGTGCAAAACCTTTTGTAACAGAATGGATGGATTTAATTTACGTAGCGTTGTTTTATAAATTACAAAAACATCTAGACTCAAGTGGCTATATTTTGGATGTACTTTAAATAACAAATCCTAATAAAACACACTAATGCATTTTATATGTGAAATATTAAGGAAAGTCATCTAACAAATATTGATTAGATAAAGAACTAGAATTGTAAAGTAATATGAAAGTACATTGTCTAGAAAACTTCATTACATTAATTAGTTTTTGTTATAATTAAGAAAATTGTAAAGTATAAAGAGCAGATTTGTAAACCTACAATTAATCAAAAAAAAAAGTTTCATGTACTGAGACGAGGTACTTACCATAATCACGTTTGCAGTATTTGTTTAAATTGAGTCTTCTCGTAGCAGATTTGCATTTGCCGCATTTATCTGCAAAAAAATATATTTATACAACGTATAATTAAAACCATATCAAAGTTTGACCTACTTTTATTTATTTATGAATGATAAAGTAGATACGCTAGTTACATTAGCGCTATGAAATAATTAAAAATTTCTTTATTCCATTTTCTTTTTAATTGCCGAATATAAGACAAACACTATTTATTACTCGCCAAATTCGTAATTAATTCAGACGTGTTTTTGAATAAGAAGATAACAGTAACGGCTTTAAGCAAATTATTTACGGTGTCGAATACTAATTAAGTTAACATTTGCTTTAACTGACTTATTGTTTTACTAACCATAACTTTCATTCGTACCAACACTTTAAATTAATGTTCTTTAAAATGTTCGCAGTTTCAATATTTATTATTTTAGTTTAACCAATCTCAATGCTTTTATTTAGTTTTCATTTCAAATATATATTTAAGGATACGGCAGTTTATTTATAAAGGAAACTTAATAATAAATTTTAGCTGAAAATTAAAAAAAAAGTGTATATAAACTTTATACGTATTAAGTAAAGATAATTGTTCAGGTGACGTGAGTTGTACAAATTTCTAAAAATTGTACTAATATTTGAAATCGTGTTTTATAATAATAATGTTTTTCTACTCCTATATACGTTACACGAATAACGAGACTCTCTACTATATGTGTAAATTTTCCATTACGTAATACAGTTACGTAATGAAAATTAGAACTGTTACGTATTACACACACACAATATATATATATATATATATATATATATATATATATATATATATATATAACGTAACAGATAAAGGAAAATTAAAATTATTAATTTGGTAACCCTGAATTAGTTTAGTTTCACTAAGTTAACCTCAATTTATTGTTTTAGTATGAATTTTAATGTCAAAAATTTATTGCATATAATTGAATGGTAATGATTAACATTTTGTAAAATGGATACACTTCTTACTATAATTTTGAAGTATAGAGCACATATACACTATATTGGTTGCAGTCACAGTGCTTAATAATTAGGAGCTTAAACCCATTTGTTCTATTAATCTAGATCCACCTGAACTCTTAGGTATTTTTGAATGTGAATTTAGGTAAACATGTATTGATAATGTTATTAAAAGATATTGTTAAACACCGTGTAAGACCATATTGTCACTCCACTAAATTATAATTTTCATTTTAGAGAAGTGAAGGACGTAACGGAATAACATCAAAAATACAGTTTATCGATGGTGCAAGAGATTATTTGATAGATTCTACATTTAGTAGTTGAATAATTTTAGTGAATTAATGAATGTACAATTTGCCAATTGTATAAAACGGGAACTTATATTCCAGATTAAACATTACATTTGATAATGAGCTTTCTGTTGTAGTTGAAGGCATGTTTATTTAGTACATAGAGAATAAGTTACTAGATAATAGCTTTGGATATGATTTAATCTAGCAATACGTTACATCAAACTTTATGCTATATATCTATAAGTTTAACAATATAATATAGCTTATGACTTTAGTTATTTTGAAAACAATTAAAATAAGTATCTACCTACTTTTGGTGCAATAATTATTTATAATGTTATGTTTCTATTGTTTCTATAACTACATATTATATTGAAATAAAACTAACTTTAAATATGTTAATAATTTTACAAATGAGGTAGGTATAATATTCACAGTATTATAGAACGCATATTACACATATTTTTTAATTGTAATGTAACATTGTGGTACTACTGCCATCTACATTCTAATCGATTCAAGTGGTAAGCAGCTGACTTAAATAGCACAGTCATAAAACGTAGCAGAAGGTTGGATTGAGAATTCTGTGTAAAGCCTCAACTGCCACTACAACTTAGTACAGAGAATACATTGAAAGCAGTGTGTTAACTTTAAAACCGATATATTTATCTAAGTCATTTACTTCAGTGTTCAAAAACATAGTCCCTTACTGTAAACTGAAACGTTTTTCAATAAATCTCAAGTTTTAGATACAAAAATATATCAATACCACCATTAAATTATAGTTTGTAGTACATTTAATTTTATTATTCCTTTAGAGCAATAACTTAGGTTAATAAAACAAAAAACTTCATTCGATCGTTAACCATACAAAAAGTGAGGTTAATTTATTTAATTTCAAGATAATCGTTCATTACAATATTAGGTACGTGTATAAAACGTTCATAAGAATTTTAATGAGTGGCAGTTACGTGTTACTCATACGTTACTGTTCTTATACTCTATAGGAGTAGAAAAAGGATAATACAAAACTCAGGTGGTAATGCCTATTACGCACTCGTGTAAATTACAACACTTGCTTGCTTCGCTCGTTCGTGATCGTAAAAATACACTCGTGCATAATAGGCTACTTACCACCACTATTATGTAATATACTATTATTTGCCCAATAGAAAATATTTTCAATTAATTACAAGAAAAAATTACAAAAGGAATATATACATTATGGTCTAATGGTAAATTGGTCGCATGCCACGCAGTCGGTCTGGGTTCGATTTCCGGCCAATGCAACTTTTTTTAACTATCAATAATCTTCAATTGGATATTGTTGGCCGTTCAAATTACTTAATTTTTTTTAAACAAATTATGAATGAATTAAATCATACATCTTGGATTAAAATACATATTTGTAGCATGGTCGATAAATTGATTTAAATATTTAACTAAAGAGACTGAAAAGTAGAAAATAACACTATGAAAAAGAAACGTTTTTAAAAAGCACGCTTTTGTTTACATAACGCATTGGTACGCTTAGAGATTTTCTGGTAAGCGGTACTGTTTATTCTTAATAAACTTTCTTTACGCCTCGTATTACTCGGGTTCATTACAAATTAATAACAAAATTACTAAGCAAAATGTTTTACCGGAAGTGACTAAACTCCATACTTCATTTTAGACCGGAATGTCACTTTTCAAACTTTAATATTTCGAAAACAATAAAATTTAGGAGTAAAGTGTATAGAGAAAAATGAGCAGATTTCGAAAATGGAATAATATACGGGGTGTTTTATTTAAAAAAAGTAATTGAAGATGGCGCTCAGTCGCCTTTTTAAAATTTTTAGCTGCAATTTTTCCATAAAAATGTAGGTTTTCATCTCCTATTTAAGCCCTCAAAATTTCGTCGCGATATACCAGATGGTTCAAAAAGTAGTAGGGGGGGAGGGTTTTTAAACGGGCACTGTATATATGTATATATATACAGGCAGGGTGTTCGGAAATTATGCGTCAAGACTTTAAAAGGTGATTCCTCACAAGAAGTTAGGGCCATACAATCCTATAACAATTTTTCGAAAACTCACTACTAACTACCGGATGTCAAAAATATCATTTCTTTAGTTACCCTCAGATTTTTTCAAATCTTCCGGATGCATTACTAGTGCCTTTGTAGATTCATGTTCCAAATGATGCAAATGCTCAGACCAAAGGGCCTAACCTATCTTAACCTTCGTTGGCCAACCTTTTTTTGTTTTCACCACTTTATAAATTTAAACAGCACCATATGAATATATGAACTTTCACCATTATTACATATATTAAAATACTTATCTTAATAGCAGGCTTATATTTATGTTTTAATTTTCAAATTTCACAAAATTGTTTCAACATCTTTAACAATTTTAATAGATACTATTACTGACGAAACGTCTAGATTGTATTACATTAATATACAAATACACCATTAAAAAACCCAAAAAAGATAAGTATTTTAATAAACAGCACAATGTTGATAACCATCCAAAATTATTCAAAGAAGTATCTCCTGTTGCGATGCCATAAAATGAACCGATCCTGAGAAAAGCGACTTCAAAAATTTTGATACGTTAACGCTGCTTTAAACAGACTTGTACCAATATAACATATAATGCTTTGAATACAATAGCTTGAAGTTGCCTTAGCAAATTTTGGCAGATAATGTTCATGTTATTTATTCTGTTGTGATCATCTGTGTAATAAGTGTAGTGCTTAAAAATGATACAATGAATAATAATTATTATTATAATCAATATTCTAGTGCGGAGCTGCGCAACATGCATTATTATTATTATTATGGCTTGGCTAAGTGAAATGCATCAAGAGCAAGACGTTTGTACCGAGATGAATTTCCAAATGGAACGATTCCACGATCGCAGTTGTTCAGTACGATCCATCATCGATTAGGTGAGTTTGACCCTTTTAAGACGAGGCGGTTTGATGCCGGTCGCCAACGAATGACTTGAACTCCTGAGGTCGAAGTTTGTGTTTTAGCTGCTGTTGATAATAATCCTGAAATAAGCGATACGAAAACATTCCCAAAAACGTTTGGAACATGAATCTACAAGGGTACTAGTAATACATGTGGAAAATTTGAAAAAAATCAAATCACGAATAAACAATTATCTAAGGATAACTATAGAAAAGAAATTTTTTGACACCCTGTATCTCCTTTAATATTGAGTTTTCGAAAAATTGTTATAGAACTTTATGGCCCTAATTTCTTGTGAGGAATCACTTCTTATAGTCTTGGCACATAATAGGTATATATGCATATATACAGGATGTCCCAACGTTCCCAAAAAGCTCCATAACTTGTTTATTATTAGAGATATTGAATTTTTCTTTTTTAGATTATAGCTGCGTTTCTACTGCACATTTAAAAAATATTTCAGTTTATACACAAGGTGTCCCAATATTAAAAAAAATTAAACTTGTGTATTTTTAAATGGAATCTACCCAGTTTGATTTTATTTTTGGATTCTATGCTAAACTATGAATTAATGAATTATAGAAGTATAGACGTCTACTGTCATGATTTGTGGCGCTTTTTTTGCCAGGATTTCGAAATGGACGGGTCTGTTTAAAATTCGTACCTTCTAAATCCTTGCAGATAAGTCAAAGTAATTAACGCGGTTTGGTTTCCGAATGTTTGACGAATCTTTTAAGTGTTTATTCAACAACCTGCTCAGTCGCATATGCTTACTGCGATTTTTTAAACATAACAAAAATATCAAAAACTAATTTTTTTCAAATGGCAATCCCTATTTAGTTGTTACTGGTCAAAAGTTTTTTTGACAAGCTTTCTATCAATATACGGTTTGTATAGTCCAATTTAGAAATCCAGGTTGGTACACTAAAAATAAGTAAATTTCGAGAAACTTTTCTGCTTAAAACAATAACAATTGAGTGTGCTTCTGTAAATGTTACAATCTATCAATTTTTTTGTAAAGATTATAAGTCTCAAGATGAATTTCACTCGTGAAGAACTAATTAGTACGGTGTACAGGTCTTGATGCAGCGGATCGTAATATTTTATTGGGTCAAAGAATCTACAATCAAAAATACGCAGATGCACGAATGCCGCAAAGTGCAGCATTTGAAAAATTGAAACATATATTTGAAACCACAGGGAGCGTTACAAGAAAAAAGAAGTACTAGCACGAAAAATACAGAAAACCTGGAGTTGGAAGTCCTTTTAATGTTACAAGAAAATACAACATTGAGTTGCAGAGAAATTGAGGCAGAAACTGACATATCGCCTACCAGTATTAATCGAATTACGTTAAAATACAAGTATCACCTTTACCACCTTGAGCTACATCAAGAACTTTTTGGAGATAATTTTCAAAATTGTGTAAATTTTTGTAAAACCATGGACAATTTGATTAATAACTGGAACTTTATGCATACAAACTTATTTAGTAATGGAGCAACATTTAAGAGTAGTGGATCTGTTAATCGACACAACACGTATTACTACGCGACTACAAACCCTCAATGGATGCACACAATTGACCACCACGATAGATGGTCATTGAATGCTTGGGGCGGAATTCTTGAACACCAAGTAATCGGTCCGTTCTTTTTTGATAATGTTTTAAATGGGGCGAGATATCGAGAATGTGTTCAAAATGATCTCCTCTTTCTCATGGAAAATGTGGATTTGCATACGCGAAGGATCATATAGCTGCAGCAGGATGGAACCCCTGTACACTATCATCGAGTAGTTCTACAATTTTTAAATGAAACCTTTCCAAATCGTTGGATAGGCAGAGGCAGAGCTGACCTGCTCGTTTCCCCAACTTTATTCCGATTGACTTCTTCCCTTGAGGATTTATTAAAGAAAAGATGTATACACTTAGACCAACAACTGCGAAGGACATGAAACAAAGAATACGCGATATATTCCGTTTAATAAATGTAGATATGCATCGTCGTATTAGACTACCTTTTAGACGAAGACTACATGTTTGTATTGAAGAAAATGGTAATATTTTTGAGCATCTGAGCAAACTAGCTTTAATTTTTTTTTGTTATTAGTTATTGTTTTTAAAGTGTTCTACTTAATCTGGTTGCGATATATATATATATATATATATATATATATATATATATATAATAAGAAGATTTAGTGGTAGCAGCCAATTTGGCTGCTACCACTAAATCTTCTTATTGTTTAACTTAATCAACGATTAACAACTTTGATTATATATATATATATATATATATATATATATATATATATATATATATATATATATATATACTACACAGGTGTGCAAATAGTATTGCACCAAATGGGATTATGTAACCTCCCAAATGACACCAAACTCAACCTAGGTTGGCATTTAAAAAAATTCAAGATGGCTGCCTCTGACAAACACCAGTCGCACAAAACAAATGAAACTCATATCAAAATATGGGTATTTATGTATCATTTAACCCCACCAAAAGTCAAATCTAAATGTCATACGGTTTCTATATAATCCCATTTGGTGCGATACTATTTGCACACCCTGTATATATATATATATATATATATATATATATATATATATATATATATATATATATATATATATATATATATATATATATATATATATATATATATAAGAATTAACATATGTTTTGGTATTTAGTGAAAGAATTTTGAATATTTTTTTTACAGTTTTTATTGTCTAAGTACACGTTAAAAAAACGAACCAATGCCAATCAATTGAAAATTTTTGTTTATTCATACAAAGTAAAAGAAAGAAGGAGGAACAAATAATTCCGAAAGCTTTCAATTAATGTATAAATAAACTTTATTTTAGGCTGCATTCCTGTTATACCATAATATATAATATATATATATATATATATATATATATATATATATATATATATATATATATATATATATATATATATATATATATATATATATATATATATATATATATATATATATATATATATATATAAATAATTAAAACTTAAAATTAACAAAACAAATTAAATGTTGTGGAGAAAAAAACCATAAGAATAACTAAAGTACCTAAAATTAAATTAAAGGGTATTTTATTTTATTAACATACGATACTACTACACTACCACAGAAAACTTTCCAAGATATAAAGATGAATACTACATTTACACGAAGGCAGCATTGACTAATACAATACAAAAACCAGTAAGAAACAAAAAATGCAAGTTTATTTTCAAATTATTTTCCTTTATACAGTGTGTCCCAAAAGTTTAGAAACGCTCAATTATCTCAGTTATTTGTAAAGTGACATAGATGAAAATTTGCATTAGCAATCATGCTCTGTTCAACAAAAATGCTTTCAGTGATGCGGTGTTGCCGCTTCTACTAAAAATTAAAAGTAACTTTGATAACTCGAACAGAATCTTCATACATCTTATGTATGACGTCTTATACCTATCTTCAACCATTTACGAAATAATTGACAGACCGTTTCGACACTTTTGACAGGCTGTAAAATTTAAACCTTAAGAGACCAAGAACAACGGTTTGCACATTTCTATCTTAGTTTTTCATAAGGTATCGATTGATAATTACAAAAACATCTAATCTTCTAACAAGGAATTTATTAAAAATTATAAAAAAAATAAAATAGGTGACATCCACCTCTGTTACATTAGAAAAGAAAAGCAAAATTAAAATAATTAGAAAAGGGGTGGCGGATTTATTCAGTAACGATTTTCCAAACCGTTCCCCAATCGAAAAATCAACGGTACTGAAAACAGTTAGAATATGTGAGGATAACGGAGACTGCAAAGAGAGGTTTAGGTCGGAAAGACCCAAAACAGCAAAAAGTGGTGAAAAATGCTTGAACACATTACTCACTGAGAGTCCTCATAGTTCCCTGCCGAAGTTAGCAGCAGCTATTGATATCAGTCATTGATCAGTGTCAAACATTATGGAAGAAAATAAATTTCACTAATTTCGGTAGAAGAAACGAATTTTGTGAGACCATGATGGCTAAGTGGGACGAGAATAATGATTTCTTCAATAACATTGTTTTTTCTGATGAAGCGACATTTATGCTAAATGGGAATGTGAATCGTCATAATTGGTACTGGTCAGATAAAAATCCGCATTGGATGAGGAAGTGCAATCCCAGCACCCTCAGAACATAAATTTTTAGCAGGGTTGTATGGAACCCGCACTATACGGCCATTTTTCATAGACAGGTATTAAACAGCTGAGAGATATTTAGATATGCTTCAAAATTTAATCGTTCCTGAAATTCAACATTTGCCTGGCCCAAACTATCAAAGTAAATGGATTCAGCAGGATGGAGATTCTCCCCACTACGCTCGTATACTGCGGGAATGTTTGAATACAACTTTTCCTAACAGATAGGCAGAAGGCTTTCTATAGAGTGCCTAGCGAGGTCTCCCGCCATTAGATCACATTTTCTGGGGGCATCTAAAAAATGAGGTATACGCTACAAAACCGGAGAACCTCGACGATTTAAGACAACGCATACAAATTGAGTCCGATGTAATTACCGAAGATATGGATCACAAGGTCATCGAAAAATTTTACTACCACGCAGCCTTTTGCCAAGAAGTGCAAGGAACATATTTTGAACACTTAATTTAGTACATAGTACATAGTTCATAGTTTCATAATTTTATTAAACAATTTTCCAATAAATTCCTTGTTAGAAGATTAGATTATGAAAATAGATAGATTATGAAAAGTAAGATGGAATGTGCAAACCGTTTTTCTTGATCTCTTAGGTTTTACAGCCTCGCAAAGTGTCGGAATGGTCAGTCAATTATTTCGTAAATGGTTTAAGATAAGTATAGAACTTCATACATAAGATGTATTTAGATTTATTCCGGGAATTAAAAAATTGAATAATATACATGGTGTATCGTTTGAATTATCAAAGTTGCTTTTCATTTTTAGAAGAAGCGTCAACACTGCATCACTGAAAATATTTGTGTTAGATAGAGCATGATTGCTAATGTAAGCTGCCCAATTTTCATCTATGTCTCTTTTCAAATAACTGAGATAATTGACCGTTTCCCAAATTTTGGGGCACACTGTATACTTTTGCATTCTATAAAATTAATATTGCAAATAGCTGGGCCACTATTTTTGTGTCACTTCAGAAATTAAGTTTTTCTACATTACAACTGGTTTATTTGGCGACGAAAAGGTGATTCCACTCATTTTATTCTTAATTCAAGGGAAGAAGAAAAAATTGCACGAGGTTAAATCGGGAGGGACTACATGGAGGTTGACGCATGAAGCTTTTCAAAGTGCGATTGTTGCCTAGCCGTAGGCGCAAAAACATTGTCATGATGTGGGACGATTTTTCTTTTTATACGTTTTTCTTGTAACTTTAGGTAAACAACCAATCTGCATAACTGTTCTTCAATCCTCGAATCATATGGTATTAATTATTGTACAACACATTTTTTTTAAATTGCTATTCTCCAATACTCCCTGCTTTCACAAAATCTTTTAGGCGTATGCAATTGTGGGTGACGATTTTTAAATGATCAAAGATTGATCTTATGAAGATTCTTATTATTCGATCCACTATTTTCCTAGTACCCTTATGTTCACTTCCTTTGCAAATAAATCTGTTTTAAACTTAATACCAACGATGTAGATGCTGGTTTATGTACCATTTGGGATTTAAAATGTAACATTTAATTTAACATTTATGATTTAATAATTTAGCGCGCTAATCAAAAAATTGATAAACTAAATTGTGTTAAAGTATAAGTATATAACAAGTATAAGTACATTCATCGCCCATTTGAGCTGTTATAAAAGTTAACTGCCCTAAATATTATCTAGAAATCGGAACTGAAATATCTTTCATATAAATTTATTCGTCAAACACTCCTCAAGTACCAACACGTAAAATTATTACGGGTGATCCACGTTTACAAATCACCGTATCGAATCCTGAATGTGATTCATCCTCAGGGAAGCTATAAAGTCATAATATAAAAAAAAACAATAAATAATAATTAACTTACATCTAGTTACTTACACACTAGTTTTTAAGAAGAGCTATTAATACAATTATGGTCGTAATATGAATAAATATACATTCTGTATTATAAGTGTTTTGTAACTGTGGTTTCATATTAGTTGAATCGATCGGCCTATTTCCCAGTTCTTGCTTTTTGAGCGCGACGTTTCGGAAACGGACTCTGCTTCCATCATCAGGCCCCGAGAAGTACTATTTCGCATTTGAGTCGAATTCATATGTTATGTTTTTCCCCAAGCACTTAATTACTCTTAGATTCGAACTTGGTATCTTTCACTTACAAGTCTGACACTTTTACCCCAGAGCCACTGAGTAATCCAATATATATTTTTAGAACGTATATATATATATATATATATATATATATATAATATATATATATATATATATATATATATATATATATATATATATATATATATATATATATATATATATATATATATATATATAAGTAATGTATAGATTAATTTAAAATTAAAGTATTTGTATCTTGAAAAAACGCTTGGACACGTCGATTAGTATCTTTAGTTGCGCATTTTTTACAATACAATTTTTGTATACAGGGTATCTTATAATAATAGATATGACCACACTTTCGAGTTTTGAAATGGAACACCCTGTAGATTGTCATATTCGGAGTCTACTGCAAATTCTAGATATTTTTGGTATAACATACCCTTGCTCTATCTATCTCCGTTTCTCAAATATTGACACTTGAAAAATGAGAATTTTTCCTTTTTTGACTCGCTACAGAATCCTCTACGTAGAGTACTAGCAGTGCTTAAAGGTCTAGTTGCTTTAATTTTGTCAAACAATTTTATTAACATATTTCAAATACTGCAAAAAGTTACAGATAAGAAATACATTTAGGTCAGCAGATAATACAAACGTTTATGTTGGAAAGAAACATTCCCTTACTTAAATAAATAAACCGATTTAAATAAATTCATATTTTATTTTTATTTAGTTGCTTTAATCTTACCCGGTAATGTACTTTTAAGGTAGTTACATTGGTTGGTAAAACTGTCAGATAGACTTATTATTGAAAGTGTCTAACTTGTTCTGGCTTTGTGATACAAAAATATGGTAAAGTTAACTGAACGGGAGAAGATTGAGATACTCTACATGATTGGATATGGAGATAGGACCCGCACCCAAGCAGAAACAGCTCATTTATTTAACAAAATTCATCCTGATCGTCCCCACAATTTCGCAAACTGTGGTCAGTAGAGTGGAAGCAAAATTTCGAGAATTCGCTCATGTTCGGGATAGGCCAAAATCTGGATCTCCCAGTGTAAGTGAAGATGATCGGCTGAATATTTTATTATCTGTAGAAGAAAATCCACACATTGCATTATCACATGTGGCTGGAAACCTAACTTTATCGAAATCTACTGTACACAACATCGTCCGGAGAAACAAATATCACCCTTATAAAGTTATTCCGCTTCAAGAGTTATCTGAAGATGATTTTGATAGGCGTAATGAATTTTGTGAGTATATGCAAAACATCGGTAACCAAGACGAAAATGCTGTGAAAAAGATTATCTTTGCGGACGAAGCTACATTCTGCCTCAACGGTATCGTCAATAGGCAAAATTGCAGGTATTGGGCCACAATCAACCCCCATTGGATGGTAGAGGCGCACACACAACATCCACAAAAATTAAATGTGTGGTGTGGTCTAGTTGGAGACCATTAACCGGTCAGATGTATCTCGAGTTCCTCCAGTTGCAATTACTTCCTGCATTAACAGCTCTATTCCCGGATCCACAAGAACCAGATCTCCCAGATCAACAACTTTTTTTTCCAGCAGGATGGGGCCCCACCTCACTATGCAGCTCCAGTTCGTGCGTATTTAGATGAAATGTTCCATTGTCGTTGGATAGGAAGGTGGGGTTCCATAGAATGGCCTGCTAGGTCACCAGATCTAAACGCCTTAGATTTATTTTTGTGCGGATACCTGAAATCTAAGGTTTACATGAACAGACCTGTCAACTTGGAAGACCTGAGAGAAAAAATGTGAAGTGAAATACGCGCTATATCACCAGAAGTTGTCAGAAATGTTCAAAGAGAATTTATTTACCGTCTTGGACATTGTTTAGCTGTGAATGGAGCACATTTTAAACAATTAACTTAAGTTTGTTTAGCTACTTTAGTACATTTAAAAAATAATTTTAACAAATAAATAAAAATAATTAAATCATTTTCAAGTGTCAATATTTCAGAAACGAATATAGATAGACCAAGGATATATTACACCAAAAATATCTAGAATTTGCAGTAGAAACCGAATATGATATAATCTACAGGGCGTTCCATTTAATACAAAAGTGTAGTCATATCCTTTATTATGAAACACCCTGTATAAAAAAATTGTATTGTAAAAAATGCGCAACTAAAAATACTAATCGACGTGTCCAAGCGTGTTCTCAAGAAACAAATACTTTAATTTTAAATTAATTTATACATTACTTTATGGACGCACTGTATATGTGTATATATATATATATATATATATATATATATATATATATATATATATACATATACATATACGTTCAAAAAAATATATATTACTCAGTGGCTTATTGGATTTTCTGCTAGTACGATGTATGTGGCTTCTTTGAGTTTCTGGTGAGTAGTCAAGTGCTTGGGGAAAACATCGTAACATATGAATTCGACTCAAGTGCGAAAACAGTCCTTCTCAGGACTAAGCCTGATGACGGAAGCAGAGTCCGGTTCCGAAACGCCGCGCTCAAAAAGCAAGAACTGTGGAAATAGGCCGATCGACTCAACTAATAAATATACATATGAAAATGTAAACTTTCACCATTATCACACATAATAAAATACTTATCTTTTTTGTGTTTTTAATGGTGTATTGTAAATTATACAATCTAAACGTTTCCATAACACTTACAGTTATCTTCGTCAGTAGTAGTATCTGTTAAAGTTGTTAAAGATGTTGTAAACAATTTTGTCAAAGTTGAAAAATTAAAACATAAACATCACAGCCTGCTACCAACATAACAGTTTGATAAACGTATAAACCAATATAGTTATTCTTTACTAAAATTCAATTCTATAGTTGACTTTATACGTTTCTCAAACTGCTATGTTGATAGCAGGCTGATGTTTATGTTTTAATTTTTCAACTTTGACAAAATTGTTTACAACATCTTAGCAATTACCATTAAGAAACCCAAAAAAGATAAGTATTTTAATAAACATACAATTTAAAATAACCTAATATAGATAAAATAATGGTAAATCCCAGTAAACACGCTCTGCTAAAGCTACAATTAAAATAAAGCTACTGAAAATCTAGCAAGGACATGTAAAACGATACAATCAAATAAATAAATAAATTACGGTTTATCTTTAACGACTATGCGTATAATAGGAGGTTGACTAATTACCGCGTTAACCAAATTAACGTCTTTGTTGTTGTGTAACAGGTGAATGTAAAATTTCACCGTCAGTTTTATAATATTATTATTGTTGTCCAAAATTTACCCTCTGGAAGAGTATGTTCAGAAAAGTGTGAGTACTGTGTACCTTTGTTATTATTTTTGATTTGTCGGAAATGTACATGTGTTCTGATGGTAATATTTCTTATAGTCATTCCCAAATATGCAGAGAGACAGGCTTCGCACTTAAGCTTATAGACACCAGGTAACAGATGTTTGTGTGTCCAATCTTTACTGTCACATAATTGTTTGCTGATGTGATTAGGGGCCGAGCTTGAACTTTTGAACTGAAACTTAGAAATTTTTCTGATATAGATCCGTAATAGGGTAACACAACGTATTGTTTGATATCCTCATGTATGGTCTGTAGTGTGTTAGTTGTTTTAATTTTCGGTTCTTAAGTTTAGCGTGAATTATTCGGTCAACAGTTTCCTTGTTGTAACCATTACAACGGGCTATTTGATAAATGATATTTTCCTCTGTCTGGAAATTAGTGCAGTTGAAATAAAAATTATATAATCCGTGCGTATAAGAGCGGATAGCTTCTAGGCGAAAGCTATGAGGTTGCTGTGAAAGGGTATGATATTCTCAGTATGAGTACTTTTCCTATACACGTTAAATTCAAGAGGGTCATTAACTTTACTGAAGAAAAGGAAGAGAATCATGCCAACCATTTATGTAGGTAAAAAAGTTATGCAAATCACCGACATTACCATTGCAAATGTCGTCTACGTATCGAAACCAACACATAACACAATTTTTTTTAATTTCATCGTCTGTAAGAAACGTATCTTCCAGATATTTAGTAAAAATTTTACTGAGAAGCGGGGATAAACCACTTCCCATAGTTAAACCATCTTTCTGCACATAGATTTTATCCCTGAACTTGTAGAAATTAAGACCAACACTGATTTCCAATAAAGAAAAAATTTCGTTTTGGAAGTCAACACTTATTTTACAATTGAACACCATTTCTTTAAAAATTTGGATAGAACGTTAGGAAATAGGTTTACGATATCAAAGCTAATAAGCTTGAAAGTACTATCTATTTTGATATATTTAATTCTACTGATAAAGTCGATCGAATTTTTAAAACTATAAATCGATTTAATATCTAAATTCTCTGATAAAAATTGTTCAACCACTTATTTAACCTTTAACTACTCGCGTAAAACGGCTACCATCTTACGCTCGCACAGTGTCTCGGAGACACTACCGTACAGATATTATTTTTATGCGCCTATATTGTATATATTCGATTAATAAAATGTCAATATGATTTTAATAATATTAGTAGACTTACCTTAATATAAATGACAGATGTAAAATTATTAAAAATACCGAAATAAACAGTCTATATAAATAAAGACATTTTTCTCGGAAATAAAAGAAGATATTGGATATTCATTAAGTTTAAGTAATATTTTCATAGTAATATATAATTCTGTAATATCTAACCATAATACAGGCATAAAAATTGTTAAAAGTATTATTAATTTTATTAAATACATAAATAAAAAGTTTACCTCGAATAGGATTTGAACCTACGACCTGTACTTTGCTAGAGTACCGCGCTAACCAACTGCGCTATCGAGATACAAGCCCCAATCGATGTAAATTTTGTCTTTTATGTATGTAGAACTGATGTAAATTCTTAATATAATGATCTTACAGTCAAATTACTTATATTAATAGAATGTGAGTCTGCAATATCGCGAGGATTCACACATACCAAAGCAACTTGACTAATATTGAATTATAAGTTTTGTTATGAACGAATAAGCCGCGTTCAATGCGTAAAACATGTCATAATCATAATAAACCATACAAATGTCTATACATATAATTATTATTATAAAACATCAATAAACAGCGGTTGCTTTTTTATTATTCAGAACACTCAACACATACATTTCTCAAATGCTCTCTGCATGCATTCTTGTAACACTTGTTTACGTGACCCGTTTATTGAATACGGACAAAATGCACATCTCTTTCTTTCACCTGAAGGTGGCTAGGCTATCGGTTCCTGGGGTATATCTAGCTCCTCTCTAAGATGTTTACGAATTTATTTTGGGGTATGTGATATATTGGACACGTAATAATTGAAAAGGCCGCACTAATTCTCTCAATGATTCTTTCACAGGACTGTCCAGAATTAGCTACACATAGAACACGCGCATTTATTGCTGCTACATTTACAAGGTGAAGAAATAATACTACAGGCCATCTTCGAGCTCTTCTACCCACGTTGTATGTAGTACACAATTTATCATTTCTACCTATACCACCCTTTGTGTTATTATAGAAGGTCGATATTTCTGCTTTTTTCTGTTCACCTGTTGACTGATCTATAGAAGAGTCATGGTGAAGTGTCGATAATAACAAAACGACTTTGTTTTTTTAGGAGTATACGAGCTTTCGTAAATCCAAATTTTGTTGAAAACAGTTCTCATGTGTAGCTTGAAACTCCGGAGGAATTTCCTTCTTATTTTTACGAATGGTTCCGATTAGTGCTAGCTTATGATTTTGCAATAAATTTTGAGCTAAACGTATACCCTTATACCAGTTATCTACAGTTATGTTCACACTACATTTATTTATGGGCATAATGAGGCGACGCACGATTTCTTCAGGAATGCATGATAAAGCAAATGGACCATTCGGTTGTTTGCCAACATACACTTCCATTTTGACACAGTAAAAAGTTATAGCATCGAGAAGGGCAAATACCTTCAAACCATATTTATTTGGTTTTGAAAGTGTATATTGTCTAAAACTGCAATGTCCGTGAAAACCAATCAATTGTGTATCGACAGTCACATACTCACTGGGCCTAAATACACTACAATACTTGTCCGCAATTGTAACAAATAACTGTCGAATGGGGGCCAGTTTTTCTTGTTTCAGTCTCTCAGTCCGTGTGCAAATGTCATCAAAACCAAGGCATGCGAGAATAAATAGGAAAGATGTTACAGAACTAAAAAAAATGATGGCCAATGTCTTGTTTAGCAATCCTAAAAATACATCCATTTCTACCTTAGTCACATTTCTTGCATCACGACAAATGTTCATAACAGCATCACAAAATAGCAGTTTAAACGCTTCTAAATAGTCAGTAATATTTCTCGCTTCACCAATAGATCCTGATAAATATGTAATTACATCTTGTTGTCGTGTTCGTGTGGATGCTGGAGGATTTTTTGCCCATTTGAATATCTTGCCCTTTCCAATATAAAAATGTTCACATGATGGTTCTATATTCACTTCTTCAATATTTTTTGCTTCATATTCTGAAACACTGCCGTGTTCACTGTATATCTCATGATCTACACCGATTTCAATATCTAAGTCCTCTGGTAGATTTCGTTCTTCTTATAATTCAGCTATAGCTTCTTGAACTAAAAACTCAAGTTCGTTTTGAGTAACTGGGCGACTAGCTTCGTATTTGCTAGTACTCGCCATAACATTGTACGTCAACGGTTTGTAATACACTAAGAAAAACAACTCTAACGTATATCGCAGGCGGGAAAATTAGTTGAATCGAAAATTGAAATTGGTTCAAACACATGAAATGTACTTGCATGTACACGTTCCTATATATTCAGCAGATTAAACATATATCTCGCTACTTCAAATAAGAATGCAATTCAATGTTTATGTAATTCATCACGTACGTTCGTTATTATAGTATATTAAAGTATAAGTGTCTTTAAAATACGCGCGATTTTTCGTGCACGACGGCGCTGCCGGAGTACTCGAAATAGAGTAAGTGTTTTAAAGACCAGTTATCCACGAATAGTTTACGTTATTTTTTTTATTAGTGCACCTTGACATATAAATACTAAACTGCTGGCCACTCGAACTTACACATTGTGATTTTTAGGCAAAATTTAAAGTCAAATATTTTCAATAGGAATGCAAATTTTTGAACGCGGCTTGCAAATTTTAAGAGCTAGTTTTTTTCGGATTAAGCTGCATGACGTATATTTATCGTAGGACCATAGTTTTATTATATACGGGGTGATCAATGAAGTCATACAAAAAATCAAAAAGTTTGTATGAGCGAAATTTCCGCAAAAAATTTTTTAGGTCGTTGCAATATGGTTTGTTACTAAGGTAACATCAATATCTCTAGACGTTTTTGTCAGTTCTTGGATTAAGGTCCTTAGGCCTTGCACACACTACTCAACATAAAGTTTGGGTAGCAAAATTTTTAAAATGCTATAACTTGGCATTGCATTGACGGTTCTTGATGATTTTTGCGGATTTGGAATCCGCATCTAAGCATTTTATTTGAGGGTTGAAATTTACACATTATACCGGGTCCATAATAAATAAAAACGTAGCGACAAGAACAAGTTTATTACATTATATTCTAAAATATACATGAATGGTTAACAACGGCCAAAAGTCAATTCTTAAAAAAATTATAATTCTAAACCTAATTTAAAGGTTCCTGCAATACCTAAAAAAACACGGTGTACTGTAATAACAAAGATTAGGTATGTATGGATAGGGATACCTAGTGGTAATTGGTATTGGTAATTTTTAATAAATAAAAAAATTAGCCTGAAAAACATAAATTGTCTGACCATTAATTTTTGTTTTCAATCCACTGCGTCAAAGATGGGAATTGCAACCTTGCATTTTCGGAGTTTACAATGAAATTGGGTTATTGTTGGCAACAGCGTGTTAAAAGGAGGAGACCATTGAAAGCACCCGATCATAATTATGGGCGTGGCGGTGGACAAAGAACTCTTTGAAACTGAATGACTCTTTAAGACAACCAAGTGGGGTGTGAATTTCGGACAGAACAGTGAAAAGAATATTAAATAAAAATAACTTGAGGTGAGACTTAAATAATGCCAAACCTTAGAGGGCGTCGTACCCTACGTTTTTGTTTATTATCGACCCGGTATAATGTGTAAATTTCAACCCTCAAATAAAATGCTTAGACCACAGAAAATCTACGTGAAACAAGGATTCCAAATCCGCAAAAATCATCAAGAACCGTCAATGCAATGTCAAGTTATAGCATTTTAAAAATTTTGCTACCCAAATTTTATGTTGAGTAGTGTGTGCAAGGCCTAAGGGCCTTAATCTAAAAACTGACAAAAACGTCTAGAGATATTGATGTTACCTTAGTAACGAACCATATTGCAACGACCAAAAAAATTTGTTGCGGAAATTTCACTCATACAAACTTTTTGATTTTTTGCATGATCACCCCGTATATAACAAACCTATGGTCCTACGATAAATATACGTCATGTAGCTTAAGAACTAATAATATAAAATATGTAAATAAAAATTAATATATCTAACAATACTAACTGTACATTCTATTTTCATTTATAAATTAAAAGTGTTAAATAATGTTTAAATAAAGGTTTTGAATTTGTTAGTAATATTTTATTTGACGTTACAAGGTACTCGTGTCAGATCAATAATAAAAAAATTGTCATTTAGACTTTTACGTTTCTTGAGTTGTTGATGTTGCCATGGTAACTTAAAAAAAACGCGCGTTTTTGAAAGTTCAATTTAAGCACGCTACAACGTGCTTTAAATAGGTAAAATGGGGCACTAATAAAAAAAATATATATTACGTTCTTCCTCGCGCAGTGTCCAGGATACACAAAAATGTTGCAGATATACTTACGAGTGTTTTTCAAAAGATTATGATTAAGGAATACATAGGCGGAAAATTATTATAAGTTTTGTTTAATAAAATTAATAATAATTTTTAATTACTTAGGCGGAAAACACTACATTAATAACAAAATAAAAAATAGAAGGAGTTAAAGTTGCAGCAGTGTCTCTCAGACACTGAGTAACTAATTAAAGGTCAAGAGACTAGTGGCTGAACTTTACTGATAAAGTACAGTTCTAATAGGGATTTGTTTAAAATCATTAGAATATATTTTGTGAATCTTGGGATTACTTTGTATTAAGTTTCGTTAATGAAATATAAGAACTTTATCTCTCCTTAATGAACATGTTGAGTACGAATTAAAATTATGCTGACGATATAACTAATTATATTCATATTACAATTATAAATGAATTATCTACCTACTTGATGAAATGATGAAAACACTTTTTTTTATTTAAGAAACATAAAAATCGTTAAATCATTAGTGAAAGGTTATCGTTTATTTTTGTATACTCAAGTGAAATAATAAGGGACTGCATAAACATTCCCTAAGTAGTTTACTCACTTAATTTGTTTTTCATTAGTGTCACAAAATAAATAACAAAACAATTATTTCTTAACACATATTTTGTATATACTCTAACATTTTTTGTCATTTAAGAATATTCAAGGGGATAATGTGTGCGTATACTTAAGATTTTAGATGAATCATATAGATATCATGGTTTTAAATGAACCTATATTCACAGTTTTGTTTAAATACACAACGCACCATTGGAATTTCAATGTAAAACTTTTAATATGCGCTTTATTAGCTCCCTAAATAATTATAGAATAAAGGATATTAAGATTTTTTATTATGTTATTAATGTTCAATTTTTTTCATTCAAAGTCATAAAATTAGAAAAATAAAACCCAAAATTTTATAAACCCGATGGAATATTACAAAAACAAAAAATGCACTTCTCTGTCACTTTTGGCCTTAAAGATAATGGTGAAATTGTTTTACGCGGGGAATGGAGCTTATCAAAGTGCTTTTTTCAGCATAAAATATACAAACCAAACTACAATGCTGTGTTTAGTACAAATATTTGAAATTATCTCCTTGCGTAACCTCAATACATACATGTATAGAAATAACACTATTAAAAAGTACACTGCAGGTGCGAAATTCAGATTTATCACAATTCAATTTAAATCCAACTAACTTTATTACTACAATTTAACAAACAAAAGTTTTCTGAAAATCAAAAACGTTAAAACTACTATGACATGGAAATTTCTACTGCAACCTTGAATTGAGTCACGCACATACATCTGTTTATAAAATTAGAAACCCTGTTATTCAAATAAATTTTCTATGCCTTCCAACAAACAACTCACTACATAAATGAACTGGTAACCTTAAAAAAAATGACCGAGCTGGTAGCGTAGTGGTGACACAACCTGCTTAGCATTCGGGAGGTAATGGGTTCCATTCCGTTACCATCTACCTTGTAAGAGGTTTTTTCAGGGGGTTTTCCTCATACACATGTAACGACATGGTCACTGCGCATATGCACACCATGTGCGGCTACTTAGGCGAATGCTGGGGTAGTATTTTCCCCCTCAGAACCCTAACTCCGTTCCTCCCGATCCTATCCGGATCGTACCCATCCTTAATCCCTCCATGCATATATACGTAATGTATGTACGTATGCTGGGAATCCGTGATTTTGGCTGAAGGAGATCAGAAAGCTCGAGCAGCCCGCCCTCTTTGGGTAGGGAATGAAATACATGGCCTTTTCCTTTTCCTTAAAAAATGCAGAAATATTTAAACGCGACTGAACCTTTCGTTATCAACTACGATACAAACAACTTTTATATCCAAATATATTATGTTACCTAAAAACTCTTTTCATCCACCAAGAAATTAAATTCTTTTCGAAACTGCGATAACAGTTTTAATATAACAATTGCCGGTAACAATGTTTTAATTTAGAACTACATATAATATTTTAATATTAAAAAAAAAAGAATCTGCAGCAGACTTCAACGACACGTGACAACCTTCATAACAAACCAAACGTTTAAAATTAGAGGAAACTGTCAACTAATAACATGTACGTTGGTTTAAACAGGATCCCAGTCTCAAAGAAAATATACTGACGGGATTATTAAGACACCATATTATTGGACCCTTTTTAGTTATATAAAATTTGAAAATCGCCTAAAGGGGGTTACAGTGTTTTTATTTTAAAAGAAAGATAGTGTCTTACCGAGATTAGGATCGTGACTATGTTTTCTAAAAATGAACAAATTATTAACACTGTTTGGCACGGTTAGGACTTTTCAGTAAGGGGTTAATATAACATTGCTATATTATGTAAACTAGCAGAGTACACAATGCCACAGCCGTAATATACGCCACTCCTCTATCATAGACGATACAAGCCCTACACCCCGTCAACGTAAAATGCGTTTTTACCATAGGTGATACGAGCCACGGTTGTCATCCACCGGTGTGGTTTTCAAGCCTATGATTTGGATCCCTGTCTTCGGAAATAACCTCGTGAACGAGCGAGCATAAGGCAACCCTAGATAATTAGACCATTTTGTCAAAATTTTAAGGAATGGAGTATTTCCACTCGGAGCCAAACTTAAGAGTGCGAACGAAAGAGAGCAACTAAAAGAACGCGAGCTATATAGGTACATGGACAAAAAGGTTCGACTTCACAGATCTTAGGTCAGATAGGAGTCAGGACAAAACTGATTTAAAGGCACTAGCAGATTATGAGGTTATAATCAAAAGTTATATTATGTAGAAACCTTCTGTGTTTATTGCATATTCTAAGAATTATAACGCATTATTAGGGCCGCATATTTCCGTCTGTGGCAAAATCTTTTTACGAAAAACGTTTGCCTTCGATGAACCTCAAATGTGTCTTTACAAAAAAAATCTAAGGAGCTTATTGCATCTCCTATCAACTATTTTCAAATAGAATTGGTCAATGGTAAACCGCTTTTACCTGTCACTGTAGTAAGCGAAACCAATGTTTCTAAAACAGTAATAATAATCATATAAGCTTATTATAAGGTCATTAATTCCTATTTCACAAATGTATAAATTTGATGTATGATGTCCCATCCCGTCCCAAAACAAAAACAAATCTCCGAGATAAACTTGCTACTATGGTTTCGGTCAATGGTGACAAATGCTTATTGGGCACATAACATAGATCTTTGACATCAAGGCAATCCATTTTGCTGCGACACCAACAAAATTGGTATATAAATATAGATCTTGGGAAAATTTTGGCCCAAATGCTAACAAACACTCATGGACCACAGCATTTAACTATTGGTCATCGAAGGAATCAAAGATATTGTATAATTTTATATTAGTCTTTTCAGCTTAATGGGTAACAAACTTGATGCAAACGCCGCATTTTGATGTCTTAAGCCGTTTAGCAGTAATTACAGGGACGAGTAATTTAGTGCCTTTAAAATTTTAATGTCACATTTTGCAGGATATTGAAGCTTAATTGTCGTTAAGACCTTTGATCAGTGTGCCTCACAATAGGATTTAGTGACACTTTTACTGATGACACATTACGTGACAGAAAATTTCCTATAACCAGTTTCCTTTCACTATTGTTCCAATCGGAGACGTTTTAAAATAATAAATTACTAAAACTCTAATATTTTGGTATGGTCGATAGTCCAAACAGTGAAAGCGGCGTTTTAAGATAACAGCTATACGCTTGGCTAGATTATAATATTCGATAAAAGTGTTTCCTATTTTTTTGGTTATAAAAATTACTTTTACCATCAGATTATAGAGATTCTGAAAAATACTGAATAATGATTTCAGCGGTATCTACTTCTAAGTAACCACACTAAACGATCATGTATACAAATATAAACAACATAGGTGTAAAGATATGAAACTGGAATTTTTGTACAGAAAATACACGTTTATTGTATAAAAATGATAAAAATATTCTATTCGAATAGGCATACATTTCCCCCATATCTCTGGCAATTTATGAATGCCACGCCAAAACAACTGTTGCTCTTTTGTGCAAACCAGTCATCGAGCCATTTTCGTACATTTTCATAAGAATCGAAGCTGTTAAGCAAGTATGTACCCCATCGATGCGAATAAATGATAGTAGCACGGAGACAAGTCTGTTGAGTAAACCACATATGCTAATATTTCCCAATTAAACGCCTCAATCGTTTCCTACACTGCTTCGGCTATGACGGTGCATTATCATGAAGAAAAATCACTTTGGGTTTTTTTATATTCTGGTCGTTTTTCACGCAATACTCGAGATCGTTTGTTGTCGATAGTGTGTAGTACTAACAGTTTCGTCAGGTTTTAACGGCTCATAATGGAACACGTCCTTCTGATCCCACCAAACCTCTTTCCATAGCGATTTGGCTGCGGAATCGGTGTCGATGGTTCGCCTGGAGTTAGACATGACCTCTTACGCTAAGGATTCTCGAAATATATCCACTTTTCAAGACCTGTTAAAATTCGATGGTGAAATGACTTTCATCTGTACCTTGTGAGCATGAAATATAAATTTTTCAGTAGATTCAAATTTTCGTTGCTAACGCCTGAGATTTTTTTTTCTTAATAATGGTAAGAAATAGGTACGCCAAACCTGGTAGTATAAGACGTAAAGTTGTATGCGGAAACTGAAAATAAAATAAGAATTGGGGCATTGTATTTAAAATAACAAAGTTGGCATCGACTTCCGGTGTAACCGGAAGTGATACCGCCATGAAAATATTTTCAGTAAGTAGAACATGTTCATTTACATAAAGTTACAAGTTTTCAGCTGAATCGGTTTTTCCGTTCACATTATTCGTCTAACATGCTATCGTCGAGACACCCTATATATATATATATATATATATATATATATATATATATATATATATATATATATATTATATATATATATATATATATATATATATATATATATAGGCTGAATCACGACCGACGCCACGGAGTTCTACGGCGAAGCAGCATATAATCGTTAATTTCGAATACAGTGATATTATGTAAAGCAATATGAACATTTTAAAAATATTTTTAAATATACAGGGTTATCTTTTAGTTTGTCGTCTGCATTTGTATGTTATTACTAACTTGTCTAACGTGTCTATAGGACCTTAAGTTTTGTTGTAATCTAGAATCACAAACGGCTTTTTATGATCTTGGTTACCCACTCCGTTATCGTAGTGCCTGGTGCTCACAAGCGTAACATTTTAATCCGTTTCGGAATATAGGAAACTATCGACGTGTCCTTGGTAAAGTAAAATTTTGAAGAAAGAACTACTTTCCTGTTGCAGACCAATGCGGCTGGCAATTCAGGCTTATTTTTGCGAATAGTGCCAAGCATGGTTATTTTCCTTCTCAATAGCATCTGCACCAGATCGTACAAGGTAAAAAAATTATCACACGTCACGTTGTGACCTTTTAGGCCATAAGTAACATCTCAACTCTTTGACGTTGCTCTCTGGAGATTCACCTTCTTTTTTCCCAAGCTAAACTTGCATGTTATATGCATAAGCAATTGCAGAATCGCATAAAGTCCAAATCTTGACCCGTATTTAACAGGTTTATTCGCGATGTACTGTCTAAAAGGACAACGGCCTCTAAAGGGTACCAGTTGCTCATCGACTGTTACATTTTCGTGAACATTATAGATCTTATGTAGAATTGCAACCGATTCATCCCACAAGTCCGTATGGGAGCTAATTTATCAGTTTGGCGTGGCTGTGGCTGAGTTTTTTTTACCGTCAAAGCGAATTATTCATGCAATTACATGAAATCGTTGTAGACACATCGTTGCTCTGAATATTGGACGACCTACATTTCCATCCCACAGACTGGCTGTTGCCTCTCCATGAGATTCCTAGTTCAACTAATGTTAATTCTTGAAACGTGTCGCCACAAAGTCTTTTCCTACTAAATTTGACATTTTCAAAATTAGGTTTACAATTTTGGGTGTAAAATATAAGAAGTACGCGGATTTTATATCAATTATTCACGACGTAGCATACCTTGTTGGCCCAGGAATCAACGAAGTAATATTTGCTGCTGATAACCTTCCCGATTGATTTCTCATTCCATACTATATTGCCATCTTTTGAAGTTACGTGATTATCCGTATCAGCTTCATCTGAAATTGTAGCTTCCACTTCATCATCCGATTCGGTATTATGTATCTCGGTTTCAGACAAATGGTCTTCTTCAGAAGCATTAGAATCACTATCAGAAACATACAATAGTTTCTATCCGTAAGCACTCTCTCACTACACATTTTCAATAATAAATTTCAATTGTTAGGTATTTTTTATTAGAGTATAGCATCAAGTTTGATATTTACTATGAAACTAACGCACAGATGCTCACTGGCTACATTTATACACGGGGTCACAGACAAGTCTCAACCGGAAGAAACTTGTATACCGGTACGAAAATAATGCATGCAATATGCGCAATATTGCACAATAATGTGACAATATTATGTAAGTTATTTATATTTATGAAAATAGAGCAAAATTAATAAAATACATTCGTCTATGATAATAATCTGGTTCTCGTTCTAATTTGAACCACACAAATCACCGGGTCATATAGACCCAAACACCGTGAGTGTAACAAATGCATTTAAAAAAACTAATCTATAATTTTCTAATATCAATCTAGGTACACCGTTGTTAGAGTAATAAAATAAAAGTCATGCAGTGGCAACGAAATATTTAAATAAATTAACGAATTATGCACATTAGAAGAACGTGATTGGGTCATATTGACCCGAACACAACAGAAGGGTTAAATGACACACCCTGTATATTATTGCAATTTTAAAAATCTCCTAATAAAATTAACTCCAAAAAATTTACTCTTAGGTTTAAGTAAAATACTGTTCCCTTAGACTGTTTATTGACTGAATAGTAAACAGCTCTTTACAGGGTGTTCTTTTTTTCAGTTAAATTAGTAGAACATTCATACTGAAATATTCGGCTTATTTTAAAAGGAACACCCTGTATTTTATACGCTTATCGTTTAGCTTACTTAATTACCTTCTGTAAGGGTTTCCTATACCTAAACCTTCAAATTTTCAACTTATTTAATAATTTCTGGAATTTGTTCCTGTATCATTTGTAGATTGAAATATCCTCCCAAAATTCCTACTTAATGTCTTTTTGCTAATGTAGTAGTATTTTTCTTTACCAATAAGTATTAATCTCGGTACCAACCTTATGTGTACATGATAGATTTCAGGATATTTATAATTTACATATTAACAAATAATGTTAATGTGACTAATCTTGTAAGTTTTGTAATGTGCTGTGGAATTGCCGGTAACGAATTTATTAATGTTAAAATTCTCACATTGGGCGTGACTTTTGTCATTGTGTATTGTTATTTTTTTCAAGTTCTGTTGAAAGTTGTTGAAATATTTTAAATTTAATAATGGTTTGTTCACAACAAAAAAGAACTGATATGGTTTTAACTATTGGTGAATGCTATGAAAATTGTTTACTTACTTTAAGAGTGTACTAAGAAACATAGCCTGATGATAATGAGTTTTTGGTATTAGGTTTCGTTGTTGACAACCAAAATACTAGTACAAGAGTTATTGCAAGAGAAACAGGAATTAGTCAGCCTAGTGTGTGTGGAGGATCTTAAACAAACATAAATACCATCCTTTTCATATACAAATACATCAAGGGTTATATGGGACAGACTTTCAAAAACGTAATTATTCCTTATTCGCCCATGATCAAGTTAGTGACAATGAACATGTTTTTTGAAAATGTATTATTTACCGACGAGTCAACATTTCATAATGTTGGATTAGTGAATCGGCACAGTTTCCATTATTACGACACCGAAAATAAACATTTATTTAATACTGTTGATCGTCCAAATCGATGCAGTGTTAATGTGTATGGTGGAATTGTTGGTAATCATGTTATTGGGCCGTATTTTTTCTATGGCAATTTAAGTGTTCAAAAATTCCTTAGATTTTTAAAAAGAGACTTTTGGGAACCTTTAGAAAGTATTCCTTGAAATATTAGACAAAATATCTGGTTGCAATTAGATGGACCACCTGTACATTTCTCATGTGCAGAATATTTAAATAGGAAGTTTCCTGATAAGTGGAATGTGAGAGGTGGACCAATTGCCTGGCCACCTAGATCTCCTGAACTAACATCCATGGATTTCTTCTTTTGGGGCTATATCAAAAATTTGGTTTTCAGCACACCTCCCACCACTGCAGATGATATGAAAAGAAGAATCAGAAATGCTTTTGAGACGGTCACCCCTGATATGTTGCAAAACGTAAGATGTTCGTTGGAAAAAAGAATAACACTGTGTATTTAATTTAATTTAATTTAATCTTTTGAGCAAATTATCACACCACATAAATAAAATATTAGTTTCCATTGTGTACATGATTTCTATCCTTACCCTGTGAAACTGTTGCATTATGTAGATTAAACTAAAAATCGCAATAGATTTTTTAAAGTTTCACTTTATTTTTTAAAATCTGAGCTGATCGGTTTCACTCCGACAAGCCAAGCATCGTCAGAGCTTTGAAATGTGACAATCTGTCGTTACGGTTATCGAAAGTAAAGTGTATAAAAAATCTATTGCGATTTTTAGTTTAATCTACATAGTGCAGAAATTACGTCTTGTTTCCAAATTTAAGATATCCAGCATACCTTGAAATTCATTTTGTAGAAACTCAAGATAACGCTGGCCTGTCAAATTTTCGTCGTAAATGAAAGGTTCAAGAATTCGCGATCCAATAATTCCGCACCAAACACTGAATCAAATTTTCTTTGAGGCCGTCTTTCACGAAGTTGGTAAATTCGGTTTCATCAGTCCACAAAATTTGATTTTGAAACTCTGGATTCTGTTGAATCATATTAATGTACCAGTTACTAAGCGCAATTCTTGCAGCTTGGTCTCCTGGATGCAGTGTCTGTCTACAGCTGAAATTTGTCGGGATTAAGTAGAAGGATTCTGATTAACGTAGATCAATACATTTATTTGGATATCCTCGTTAATGATGTTTTCATCCCGCTTCGGTTTCGAAAAGGAACCAAACTGGCTCAGACTGCTGTATAAATTGTTGAACGTCGGTAGAGATAGTTGACGCCGATTTTCATACAATTGTTGGTACCGTTCGGCAGCAAGAATACTATTTTTATTACACACTATAAAACATTCCAACACATTAAGTTTGTCGCGATTAGAAAACATCTTTAATTTAATTTACGAAGTTACAAAACTATCCAATTTTCAGCTAAAACAATGAGCACCAGTATCGTATGTATTCATCAAAGTAAATGGAGCAAACTTTATATCGTTATAAAGAGAAAAAATTGTTCTTTTTAAAAATGTCAAACCCAACTATTACTGCTACTTAAAAAATCTAAGTTTGTTCTAACTCAAGCGAGCAGGAAATCAGTATATACAGGCTGTCCCAAATTCGAGGGCAAGCATGGGGATCTCGCTTATTATAAGAGATAGGATATAGGTTTAAATTCAGCCCTCTTGCTAAATTCGATGCCGAGTAATAAGCTGAAAAGAAATTTGAGCTAACTTGAATGGATTTGGTTTTATGCTCAAAAAACTAAAAATTTCGATTTTTGTTTTTCGCGTTTGGCTACCTTATTATTAGGAATTTTCAAAATTCGATTAAACATTATTAAAGCAACTTTTTACGCACAATACTATTACGGTATTAAAAATATTATGCGACGTTTTGTTTATTCTGAACCATCATCAGGTTTACTTTTTCTTATCGGGGTTAAGACATTTTTATGGCGTTGGATGGAGAATGTTATGCTGATTTTAGCAATATATAACACTTCATGGTTTGATCGACTGCGAACTAAAATACTCTTAAATTAAAAACTAAATATTATATTATCACGATACCCATGAATCAAACAAAACTCCGGAGTTGGCTTTTGTCATGTCATTTTCTAATTGTAAAAAGGGTAATAACTGCAAGAACCTTCGTGTTAGTGCTTTAAAATTTGCAAGTTTCTTTAGAATGTTTTCAAATTCAGAAAAACGAGACATGATAAGGATACTTTATAGCTGCAATAGAAATAGTGTCAGAGCAGAACAAAGATATTTAGAGTAATATCCGGAGAGGCAGCAACCAAACCAGAAATATTTTATTAAAATTAGACCAAAATTTGCGAGAATTTGGATGTTTTCAGAAACCTCGAAATGCATATGGTAGCAGACTAGACAGAGATGCCGAAGAAGAAATATTACATCAGGTACTATTTGTTAGTATTATACTAATTATAAGAATTTCCACTCACTTCACTGCTAATTTCAGCAGACATTTTTTTAGTGAGTTATGACTTTATATTATCCATCTTAGGTTCAAGAAAATCCTTCAACATCTACCAGAGAAATAGAGCAAACTATTGAAGTGCCAAAAACGACAGTTTGGCGAGTGTTAAAGCAACACCGTTATAAACCATTTAAGTTACACGTTAGTCGAACTCTTCGGCCTGGGGACGATATGAGACGGTTGGATTTTTGTAACCAACTTAATACCAAAATGCTGGAAAATCGCAACTTTCTCAATCAAATAATTTGGACGGATGAGTGCAATTTTTCCACTAATGGAATATTTAATCGTAATAACGAGCACTACTGGTCCGTTGAAAATCCACGAATTAACAGGCAAATGCGAAGACAAGGCCACCGGTCCTTTAATGTGTGGGTTGGAATCTAGAAGGATAGGCTCCTTGGGCCAATTATTTACGAAGGTATCCTAACGTCTCAACGCTACCTCGCATTTCTAACACACGAAATAGCAGACCTTTTGGATGATGTTCCGCTAAACGAAAGATGGACTCTCTGGTGGCAAGTGGACGGAGCTCCTCCTCATAATGCTGCGATAATAAGTGAATATCTTAACGGCGAATTTCCTAATAAATGAGAACTCCAGAATAGGGTTGTTAATGAACTTCGTCAAATTCCCAGGTGAACCATTCAAAAAAGCGTAAACAATTGTAGAAGAAGAATTCGTTACTGTATTCAAGAAGGAGGAAACTTGTTCGAATATTTATTATAATAATATTTGTTTGTTTGTCTGTGTAATTATTTTGTTGTTACCTATTGATAAATTTGCGTTGTCGCTATTATGACCGTGTTACATAGACATACTTGTTTGAGTTGTTTGTTAATGTTTTTTTTTAAATTGTTTAAATGTTTTTATATTTTTTTGGACGAGTTTAACAAATTAAGTAAGTAGAACTACTGTAATTATTCCTTGCTGGATCCAAGAAGGCGGAATCTTGTTCTTCGTATTTTTCTCATTATTTTAGTTCGCAGTCAATCAAACCATAATAATATATTGCTAAAATCAGCATAACATTCTCCATCCAACGACATAAAAATATATCTTAACCCCCATAAGAAAAAATAAACCTGATGATGGTTCAGAATAAACGAAACGTCACATAATATTTTTAATACCGTATTAGTATTGTGCGTAAAAAGGTGCCTTAATAATGTTTAATCGAATTTTGAAAATTCCTAATAATAAGGTGGCCAAACGCGAAAAACGAAAATCGAAATTTTTAGTTTTTTGAGCATACAACCAAATCCATTCGAGTTAGCTCAAATTTCTTTTCAGATTATTACTCGGCATCGAATTTAGCAAAAGTGCCGAATTTAAACCTATATCCTATCTCTTATAATAAGCGAGATCCCCATGCTTGCCCTCGAATTTGGGACAGCCTGTACGTGTTACTCATTAAAATGTCTAAAATTTTGATTCGTGTCATTTTGTTGTATTCCTAATAATAACGATTCTACAACATTTAAAAGAAATTATTATTAATTAAAATTAATAATAATTTTTAATTAGATATTTACCTTTGAACTGTTTCGTTCATAACAAAATCTATAATAAATTTAAAAGAAAAATCACTAAACTTGTTTTCGCTCATCAAAGTTTGAAATGAAAAGAAAACTGTATTTATTATGGCAACGGTATAAAACTGCCAAAAACCATAATAATTAATTCATTTTTCCATGGCCAACTTTAAATCAATAATAAAATCGTTATAACTTTGTAATTTTTAAAAATCAATACGTCATGTTTGATATGGTTAGAAAGGTTAAAAAAAGGTACATCTGATAAAGCCACAGCCTACTATACCTTTCATTTAACTTTCATAACTTTGGAATAACAAGGAATAGAACAGAAGTGGCGAGGCCAGCAGATAAAAAACACTACCATTTTTTCCTCTACATTTTATTTCTCAAATCGACAATAACAGAGTTATTTAGAATTCAATAAAATGTAAAATTTTAGTTTTTTTGAAATATCCAGTAAGCCATGAACTTTTTCCAACAACTAAAAGTGTCGTTAATTTAGGATCATAAAACTGCAACTCTTCCCCCATGTAACCGAATCTCTATCTCTTGTAGTTTCCGAGATGCCAATGCTTAAAATGAAAAAAACTCACCCTGTATATATATATATATATATATATATATATATATATATATATATATATCATTAATATTGTCCGCAAATCGTAGTTCGTAGGTCTAAAACCCGATATGTTCAACACAATTAAAAACCATGCTGTTATACGAAATTTATATTGTTGTGATTTGAAAATCTTTGTAACTTGTCAAATAAAAAAAATAGCGCCAATAATGCGGTTTTACGATAACTACATTGACAAGTAAAGCCATCTATGAGCACATTCCCGTTTCATATTTACACACCTGGTATATTTGAATGACTGGCAATTAAATTATACAGTTACACATATGTTAATCTACCATTAGTAATTGTTTGTTTATTTGATTATTCTCTGTTACGCTGTTTTTGTTTCTTCAAAAAAATGTTTTAAATTAAATATTTCTTGGATAGTTGTTTTCTGATGTTCATGTCGTATTAGGAATAAATAAATTCTTTGAGTTCAACGGATATACACTTTTTGCAAATATACTACTTTACGACTATTACTTCTGCGGTAAGTTTTGAAGTCGAAACACCGTTCTTTTCACCCTTTGTGTAATTATCCTCACGATTAGTGTTTTCATAAAAAAAAGTGGACCTATCAACCGCAACAATGACTTCTAAAATATCGAAAATGTCTGAGTTAAATACAAAGTATCTTATAATAAGAAAGGAGAGTGACGTGGTTAATAAAAACAGTAATATTACTTTTTTAGTACACTGTACTATAACTCATAATTATTGTTGCGAGAAAAATTAATATACCCGAAAAGGTTACAACTGTAATAAACATAATTACTGGAATCTAATAACTAGTGATAAACCTTATATATTTTTACCCCTTACATTCACTTGTATCTATTTGCTTTGTATTTTTATAATAAATTGTTAGTTATCAGACATTTTCCAATTTAAGTATCATCTGAGCTTTTTACAAATCAAGCGACATTTCAGATTGCATTATGGGATGTTGCATACTCACCTTTTTTCCTTTAAAGTCTTATCTTTAAAAGTGATCGAAAATACGTTTTGTAAACGTGCGTCTTTAATCTAACGCACTTTCAACTTGTCATCAATCTAAAAACATAAAGTAGTCTTACCATATATAGATCCAATAGCAAAAGTGCTGCATCGAATACCAGGTGGTCCTTTAAATGTAACCCAAATTTGGTATAATATCATTTAGGGATCCCGCATATATGAATAAATGTATTAATATATCTACACTTATATCAATATTTTTTGACGGCATCGCTTAGAAAAGATAAATTAATTTCGTGTCAAAATAGATAATTAAACTAATTTCTCTTTAATTACAAATGAGGTTAAAAAAATCCATCCTAATTGTGTCTTAAAGACATGCGTGACAAATATAAATATTTCTTTTATATTTATAACAAGGCTACATTGCCATAGGAGTTTAGGTATTCCAATTTATAAGAACCTATTAGTTTTAGATTTAGAAAGGTAATGTTGTGATTTAAATCAAAATTTAATTAAACGCAAAATTTCAAATTACAGATTATTGTTTAAATTATTTAAGATACGGCCCTGTTATAATAATTAAAAGCGTTGAAATTAGATAAAGTAAACTTTTCTATGGGACGAAGTTTTTATTCATAAAATGGCGATCTCTACAGAATAAAAAATATAAAGAACTTCAGTGCATAAAAAATGTTCATCCCAGCTAGGCTATAAGAATATTTTATCAAAAGATCAATTTGCTGGCTCAATTTAACTTTCTGTTTTAATTGCTTAATTAAATAGTAAAAAAGTAATTATTCAATTGATTTTACTAATTGATTTGCTACCCTTCTTAATTATACTTATTATGTATTATGTAAGAAAAAAGTAAGGTTAATGGTAATTAAATACATAAAAATTATGAACAAATTGTCAAAGTATATATTTTTCTTTGATAAACATTTAACAATTTTATTTTTACTTAGTTATTAAAAGTCAAAGCACTAAATAACTACAAAAAAAAACATTCTATTAAAATGAGATACAACATTAATTAAAAGCATATTGATACATAAAAAAATGTTGTTTCTCAAAGTTTGAAGTGTACAGGGTGATTGAAACTCGAGCTTAACCATGGGGATTTCGTCTATTATAAGAGATAAAACAGCGGTCTAAATTTGGTACTTTTGCTAAATGTATGTATTTTCAAAAATACCATCCGACATTTCAGTTTCGCGGAACCATAATCAAGTTCATCTTTTCGTATGGGCTATTTTAAGCTATTTTAATGATATAAATGTTCTATAAGTAACTTGATTTACAAGAAAAATATTAATAAAAATATGTAATAAGTATAAAAAATCAAGTAGGATATATTTTTATCGAGGCTCTCGAACTCGACCATGAAAGGCACAAGCCCCACACAATCCGCATTTCGATCTCGACCACGACCTTCAACTAGGGGATTGAGATTATTCTTAGGTTACATTAGTTTTGTTTATCTATTCTAATTCTGTTAGGTTACAGTAGTTTTGTTTATCTAAACTAGATAAACAGACAATGTGGTGGTCGAGGATTAAGAAATATTTGTAACCCATTAGGGGTGAAATCAGGTGGCGTGGTCGAGTTCGAATACACCCATTTTTATTCATTTTTAACATAAAAACAGATAAAATAATATTACTAATTAGAGTCCGAAACTATGTATTGTTTTAACTCTATTAGATTTGGCATTGTTTTAAAATTCCAACAAAAGTACCATTTAATTTCCAGGAAAAGTCAAAACGCGTGTTTCTTTATTTCTTAAGGAAAATCTAAATATCAATTTTCATGTTTCTTGGCTTAACAGCTTTTAAGATATATTCACTTTGTTTAAACAATCTATCCCTCTTTTGAACCCGATTTCACCCGCCTGAGGCAAAATTTCAAGAAAACGGTAAAACGTGTCCGTTCGATTATTAATGATAATTGATTCCCCGATTTTCAGATCTCCAACCGCCTGGGTTTATTACAAGGCTTGTTTTTTAAACCCTTGATTTCTACCCTTTAGAGGTAGTTTCAAAAAATCCTACCAAAGTGTGGGCCTACGTGGTAAGGGGCGCATGTTACCTAAATTAAAGTTCCTAGCCCTAACGATCTAACCTGGGCGTTGATTTATGACTGAATCAGTCAGTGACTGAGAGCAAAACTTTTATTAAAATGGATTGTATGCTTTCCAATACTTTAACAATTTCAATAACTTTTACAAATATGCCAATGCTGATAAATTATTCTTAAAATTTTAATGTATTCAGTTATTTTACGAATAATATTCATTCATAACATTCATTTCTAAGGGCTCATTTTTATTTAAATAGTTCATTATGTTCTTCCTATGTTTTATTCATACCTTTTGCATGTTTCGGAGATGAAGACCTATCTTTCTCTCGTATACAAAATTGGTTCACGGTCATTTCCCCGCCGACAAAATCCCGCTAGCCAATTGCCCGCCGGAAAATTGTTCGCCTGGTAAAAACCCCGCGCTGGTAAAATACCCGCCATGACGAAATTCCTTCGGTAAATTTCCCGCCGACCCCTGTCATGAATAAATAACATAATATGTTCGAATACCTAGAAACATTGTAAATTAATTAATAATTAATTATTTTAATGGACCAGTTTTTTGCACATTAATAGTATTCAAGGAATCGCATTAGCAATAATTACCCGGGTAATTATTGCACATAGTGTTAGCTAATGACATTTTCATTTTGTCATTAATGTAAAGATTTTTTAATGATTTCTATGAGAATTAGAAAGTCACATTCACGTGATACTTATAAATAATAAATGTGCCTTACTTGCAAAGACAAGCGAAAACGATTGAAATTGGAAACTATTAACTCTATCTTTTAAATATACAAGCATAAGGAAATTAAAACATAAAATACGTAACGAGCTTTATCACGAAAATAGGGGAATATCGAGGAATCATTTTACCTACACCGGGCATTTTACCAGCGAACATTTCACCGCGCGGGGTTTTTTCCAGGCGAACAATTTTCCGGCGGGTAATTGACCGGCGGGATTTTGTCGGCGGGGAAATAACCGGACACCAACAAATTTACTTGATATATGTTATTCGTTTCTTTATTTCGATATTGATTAGTAATCCCAACTGCCATATCTCTGCGTCGAGTGCAGATCTCATAACAAAATTTCATGTATAACATATCATTTGTTATATACCTTATATTTCCTATCTGTGCATTCTTTTTATTATTGTTAACATAATTTATTGCTTCTAATTCTTTGAACTTTTAGATCTCTTCAATAACTCTAAATATTATGGTTATTCACATTTTCACAGAAGTTCCGTAACTTACTTCCTTTCACACAAAATTCATTTATTTCTTTTTTCCAATGAAAATTAAAATTTAACTTTTCGTATAATTTTAATTTTTTAAATCTAAGCTATTTATAATTTACATCTAAATACTTGACTATTGACAAAAAAATTCTTTAGCAACGTGTTCTCTGCTAAGATTTGAAAATTCCATTCAAAGGTTAGAACGTCTAAACCGTTCATGTACTGCAAAATTATAACTGACACTCATTGACATATTTACACAAAATGACAAAATCAGATTGCCAGTTCAAGAACAGATTTGTTAAACATCATTCTTTTCGAATATGAAGTACTCAAGCGCAAGCAATTGTTTATTATACACTAGTAAGTATTTGGTTGTACAATTCCCCGTGTACATATAATATTGTGGATTACTAAGAAATGGACGAGTCAATTAAAGGAAAGGAACAATTTTATGTTGAGTTAGCAGGATATTATGATGGGAAATCGTCTAAAAAGCCTGTTAACACAGAGATTATTCCTATTATAGAAGAAACACAACATAAAAAAAAAATTGAAATTTTTTTCACGGATTTTAATGTTTTCGTGTTCCCTGAGTCGAAAAACATCGATTTCGCGAAAAAGTGTTTTGTGTATCTCTGTCTGTGTGTGGCTCCGAGACTATTTGATCAATTTTAATGAGATGTGACATGATCCCCTATATCTGAAAGTTATGCATAAAACTAGATTTTCGTAAAATTAATGGGGGGCGAAATGAGGGTGGTTTTCTTGGGCGTGCATTTCCAAAACCAGAGTCAGAAAGTCTATCTTTGATGATAACTTAGTAACCCTAAACCCCGATAGAACAAAATGATGTTCTAATGGTTGATAATAATTAATATTTGATAAAAAAAGCATAAATATGTCAAACAACGGACGCGTGGTTGCACGGATACACAGACACACAGATATACACTCACAGAGACATCACGGCGAAACTTTGTCTAACGTAAAATGAGGGAGTAAGTCGATTTAGCGGTAGTGAAAGAAATGGCGACTGCATAACCGTCTGTACCCACATTTGTATATGGAACGTAAAAATGGAAGCTGTGTTAGGTAAGAAATGCAATATTCCAGGTTCTGCCGTACACACGTTTAATATATGCGGCAAATCTTGTAATGAGAAAAAGCAAGGCAAAAAGAAAATTGTTGTTCAACGAATTCAATCAATGAGGTCAAATTGATTTAATATATTTTCAGTGGTTCTCTGACCAACGTTTTAAGTGGGTATTAAATTAGAACACCTAACGATATTTTTTTATTAAGCGCATTTCTATGAAAAAGGACAGAAGAACTTGCAAGTGCACTCCTTAGCTGTTTCGCTGTTGAAAGGAGCACCAAATATTCTTCACCGTGATAACGGAAGAGATTAGTGTAACATATCGCAAAATTGAAGTTGATGTGACCTGAGTGTCTAATTGTTCATGATAGACCTAGAAATCCACAATCTCAAGGGATAACGGACAATAATTCACATCGATAGTCTGGACTAAATTTTATACAATGGTAAAAAAATATTTTATTCCATTGAATTATTGTGCGTTCACCTTAGAAAGCGTAACTAAGATGTGATCCAAAAGTAGGGCTTGCTTCAGTGAATATTCGTTTATCCATTGCAAAAATTTTAACCATTAAAGATGAGGTACTGAATATACTGATCATTCAAATATTTTATCAGAACAGGGGCTCCTGTTTACTGAAAATATTTTATAGTAGAGCCTTTTGTTCAAGAAACTGTATGCGGTATAGCGGAAGCTAATGAAATGAGACTCAATATACAAAATTTATTCATTACACTTGTTTGTCCTATCATAGTGGAGATAACTTGTGTCAACTTTGCAAATAGGTTAGAGACAAATGCGAGAGAGTTAATTTAAAAACTAAAATGAAGGGGCTGCAGTAAAAGTATTTAACGCTTTTAAGAAGAAACTGTCCATCCAAAACATAAGCAATTGTGTGTTGTTATTTGCAAAAATTGCAGACCCACCGAACATTATCTGTATTATCAGTGATGAAAGAAATAGAGTAAATCGGTTAGCATGTAAACAGGGAATCATATGATGAATAAATATAGTTTGTTACAACATTCGGCACAAACGTTGAGTAGCACTCATGACCCACAGAATTTACCTCTTGGTCATCGAGGTAATCATTTTTGCCTTGACCCCAACGAAATTGGTGTATAAACTTTTGGCCTACATGCTGATCAACACCGATGTACAACATAATTTAGTTCTTGGGCACCGAGAAAATATATTTTGCCGCGTCCCCAAAGAAATTTTATTTTACACAGTTTTTTTTAATAAAATTTCGTAATACGAAGCCAAATAAGTCTGAAAAGTTAATTAATTAAGATTAACAATGCTTTAAACTGTATTATCAATATATTTATTGAAGAGGGCGGCTTTGGAATTTTTTTCAAATTATCATCTATATGTGTATTAACCTCTATAAATGTCTACCTGACATAGATTATTATTGTTGTTTTTACTACCTTGCCTATTTTCATTATAAACATATTACAATATAATAATAAACATAATTATTCTAAAAAAAAGCATTATTTAATTTATTTTCTTATTTTGTAAGTTGAAAGGGCGTGTGTTATGCCACACCAAATATTTTATACAATGCTTTAGTACATAGTCAACGTGTGCACTGTGGATGGAATTATGCTTTACTTTTCTGATAAAGTACGAGAAGATATTGCACTTAACAAACTTAATACTGGAACAATCCATTTTCATATCTTAAACTGTTTAGGAATACATGGATGAACGGATCGATAAAGCGCAGCCAATAATGGTTTTTTCTTTGTAAAAAAAAAGGAAACGGCCACGTATTTCATTCCCTCCCCAAGGGGGAGGGCGGGCTGCTCGAGCTTTTCGAGCTCCTTCAGCCACAATCATGGATTTCCAACATACATACATACAATACGTATATATGCATGGTGGGGTTGAGGATGGGTGTGGTCAGGATAGGATCAGAAGGAACGGAGTTAGGATTCTGAGGGGGAGAATACTACGTCAGCATTCGGCTAAGCAGCCACACGTGTGTATATACGCAATGACCATGCCGCTACATGTGTATGAGGAAAACCCCCTGAAAAAATCTCATACAAGATAGATGGTAACTGGAATCGAACCCATTACCTCCCGAATTGGGTGTCACCACTACGCTACCAGCTCGGTTTTTCCTTGTAAAAATTCGATAAAAGACGCAGAACGTTCATTATTAAAAATAGTAGTTACTCACCAACTAAAAGACAAGAACTACGCAAGACTACCAAACCTTAGTTAAGATCTGGTATGCCCTAGTTTTTATGAATATTTTAATTACGTTAGCTTTCCAATCTACCTCTAATTTCTTTGTTTGACCACAATAATAATTTTGTCCGTACGGTTTGCCTTTCATGTGAATGTCAAAAATCATTCTTTATAAACACCGATGCTTTTTAGAGCATTTATTATCCGTTTGCCTTATATCATCATTCGAATGTTAAATGTTAATGTCATTATGCCCAAACGTAACAAATATTTTCTTTTTCTTTGTTTCATATTTTAAATGGTATTGTCTTAAGGAGGAATTCTTCACAAGAATCATTGCATCTATATGCTTGACCTATGAGTTGTTTCCAATACTTGCTTTTAGGAAATTACTACTATCCCATACTGAACAAGTGGTTTCTTAGTTCCATAAAACTTTTTTAAATTGCCCTAAAATGTACCTTTTATCTTCCAATGTACATCTTCCAGTGTAGGTACAGAACGTTATACAATCGGCTTTTATCCACTAACGCTAAATCGAAGTATTAGGTTATTTTATACCGCTTGACAACGTTTCGCCAAGATCGGTCATGATGCCTGTGCGCGCGCGCGCGTTTGTGTGTGTGTGTGTGGGTGTGGGTGTGGGTGTGGGTGTGGGTGCGGGTGCGGGTGCGGTGCAGGTGCAGGTGCGGTGCGTGTGTGTGGTGTGGGTGTGGGTGCATGGGTGCGGTGCAGGTGCAGGTGCGGTGCGTGTGTGTGGGTGTGGGTGTGGGTGTGGGTGTGGGTGTGGGTGCGTGCGTGCGTGCGTGCGTGTGCGTGTACGTGGGCTTGTGTGCGTTTGTGCGTGTGTGCGTGTGTGCGTGTGTGCGTGTGTGCGTGTGTGCATATGTCGTGTGTACGTGTGTGCGTATGTGCGTGTGTGCTGTGTGTGCGTATGTGCGTGTGTGCGTGTGTGGTGTGTGTGTGCATGTGTGCGTGTGTGCGTGTGTGTGTGCTGTGTGTGTGCTGTGTGCTGTGTGCGTGTGTGTGCGTGTGTGTGCGTGTGTGCGTGTGTGCGTGTGTGCGTGTGTGCGTGTGTGCGTGTGTGCGTGTGTGCGTGTGTGCGTGTGTGCGTGTGTGCGTGTGAGCGTATGAGCGTGTGAGCGTGCGTTCGTGCATGCGCGCGCGCGTGCTTGCGTGCGTGCGAGCAAGCGAGCGAGCGTTCGTGCGTGCGACCGTGCGTGCACGCGCGCGTGCGTGGGTGCGTACGTGCATGCGTGCGAGCGAGCGCGTGCGCGCTTTCGTGAGTACGTGCAGGCGTGCGTCCGTGCGTGCGTGCGTGTGTATGTATGTTAGTATCCACGATAACTCCAGAACGACGAACGTACTTCAAATTTCGTATTTAAGCCTGTTTTCATTTCTCCTGGAGCTGACTAGATTTTGGGAAAAATTCAGTGGCGAAGAGGTGGAATTTATTAGGAGCAGTTTTTGGTTTTTATCAATTATTTTTGAACCAGCTGTATATGTGAAAGGTATAAAAATATCAACATATTAATTAAATATGTTCTATACGGTTCTTAGATACGACGTGTCATTTAGCGGCCAAAAAATTTCTAAGGTAGAATTTAAGTGTCAGTTCAAATTTGTACAATATCTAAATAGCGATTCATTTTATAAGAAAATGTGAAGACATATTTTTAAAAATATTTGATTTTACATGACATTTCTTTATAAAGTTTCTTAATATAAAGCAAACTAAATCTAAAAATTTATTAAATAGACTTGAAAATGCTTAAATTGTATCATCGGCTTTGGAATTTTGTTTAAAATTAGCATCTATATGTCTATTAACGTCTATCTGACTTGAAGTTTTAAAGGTCCATATGACAAATATTATTGTTGTTGTTTTTACAATGGTGCATATTTTCGTTAGGAACGTGTTACAAAAGAAGTTATATAATTATCCAAAAGATAGGATTAAAATTATTTAATTTCTTTTAATTTCCATTTTGTAGTTTGGAAAATTGTGTGTTGTTCCACACCAGATACATAGTGTTCGATTCAAGTGCACTTTGAATTTTATTTTATAAGCAGTATCCACTATGCATACACACACTAATATTATTTTTAAAGAATTTTATAGAATGAAAATAACCAAAATAACCAATCGGCCTGTTAGATCTTCTGAAATTATTTTTTAAGAAAATTTGTACAGAAATATCTGGTACACAAAGACTCCACGTATCGTAAACAGCTGTAGTAAAAAAAATAAACGAGTAGTGGAATTCATTGTCATAGGTATTAATTTAAAAAAATACATAATCAATCTGATTGCACCAATATTCATTACTAAACCGTCATAGTAAATTACATTATGTATCAAATAGTTCCTTTGTTACTTTTTTATCGCTGAAGAAATTATAATGGAAATTTATAGATAAAACCTTTTTTTATTAATTAATATCTATTGAGATTTATAACGTATCATTATTAAACTGATGACAGGAGTATAAATCCACTTAATTTATTTATGACTACTTGAAATCAAACAAGTTAAAACATTTTTGTTTGTCACTTTCTGTCTAATGTTTAATAAAATAAATAATTCATAATCACCATAATGGTTAATAAGTATTGGTGACCGAATTTCAAGAAGGTAGATGATTGAATAATTTAAAGGTACTACTAATAATAACTGTTTAGTAAAGTGTTTAGTTCGTTGAAATCTACAAAATAGTTCTGTATAAAATTCTTGTAAGATCTAGCGTTTTCGATGTTATTCAATTTAACAAAATCTAAATATTGGTGAAATTTATTATCCTGAATTTCCCTTCTATAGTACATAAACACTTACCTTTTTCTTCGTTCAAAAAACGAACACTATGCACCATTTTTAGTCAAGTTTGTCAATGTTTTAATTTTTCAACTTTGACAAAATTGTTTTCAACAACTTTAACAATTTTAACAATAACTGCTGACGAAGATAACTGTAAGTGTTATCGAAACGTTCAAATTGTATAATTTAAAATACACAATTAAAAAACCCAAAAAAGATAAGTACTTTATTAAGTTTTTTAGATAATTTAGACAAACTAACTACGGAAATTTTACAGCGTCAATTGATGCAGTAACATAAAAACACCAACTCACCGCTCTTTAATAGCAAAAGGAAAACGCGATACTCGTCAAGTCATTTTAATAAATGTATTTTGGAGGAACAGTATCCGTTATGCAACAAAAAGTTATTTTAAGTGTCTAATTTAAGTAACAATGTCTTAATTTGAAACTAACTACGTAATTTAGAGTGTAATACTAAGAAACATGACGTTATTTTAAAGTAAATAGTTTCTAAAGAGTATTTTCAAAGTAGTTCTCATTTTCCTGTAAACACAATTTAACACGACGGTTAAAACTATTACGTACTCTTGTAAATATTTCTGGTTTGTTACGAATCTCGTCAGCTGCGCGAAAGATTTTTTTATGCATTCCTGCAACAGTATTAATAGGAGTACCATAAACAATACTTCTCAGGTGCCCCATAAAAAAATGAAGTGGCGTAATGTCCGGTGAACGAGCAGGCCAACGTACGGGTACATAGACGCCACGACCTATCGAACGTCCCGGAAAATTTAAATTCAACCATTGCCTGACAGCTAACATACTATGTGCCGAAGCCCAGTCATGCACACATCACACAATTTGTCGTACACCTAGCGGTATATCCTCAAATAGTGTTGGGAGATTTTCATTTAAAAATCGAAGATACCTCAAGAGTCGTCAGCCGACGGTGAAGAACAAATGGACCTATTAGAGCATTTCCAACAATTCCTGCCCATACATCAACAGTAAAACTGTGCTGAAATCTTAATGGGCATCTTTCATGGAGGTTTTCATCAGACCATGTGTGATTATTACGATGGTTAACTAAGTCATGTCTTTGAAAACATGCTTCATCTGTGAACAAAATATGGATAAAAAATGTAAGTCGTGTCTGGATATGTTAAGCTACCACTAGCAAAAAGCAATCCTTGTAGGTAAATTATTTGCAGTTGATTCTTGAACCGGCTGGTGGTGATAAGTATAGCTTTTTCAAGGTTTACACTTCTGATATACTGTCTTTCTCCATTACCCTTACGCTTAGATTGAATTTGACCAGTTTCTCGCCACCTTCTTTCCACAGCTGAAAAAGTTTTCATGTGAAGAACCCGGCAATTTGAATGTATGTCATGGTACAATCTTGTTGCGGCAGCACAATTTTTGTGACATTCAAAAAATACTTGGTGCATGTCAACATACTCATTATTAGTAGAATTATTTGCCGTAATTACACACCTATTATTTGAAACCGTTGATGACACTGACACATGAACACAAAAATATCAAATTTACTCAGCAAACCTGTTTCCAATGTATCAGGGCCAGGATATTGGCGAAGTATTCCCATAATATCAATTTACGCAGAAAATCCTCAAAAAAATCGTCGTGTTAGATTGTGTTTACAGGAAAATGGGAACAATATTAATAAGAAGGATGTGTTAGTACTGTACAAATGTCTGTACCAAATATAAATTCATTACACCACATCGTTTTAGATAAATTGAAAGAAATATGAGTATATTTAGTTCATTCGCCTTAGTTTTTCATCTAGATGGACTGCTACCATTTGTGATATTCTATTTAGAATCATCCGGTAGTTAAATTTCAACAAGCAATCCAAGTTTACATTCCATTTAAAATATTTACAAAAAAACTAGGTTTTGTTAAGATCGAGCGCACGGAGATTGTTTCATGCGCACTTTATCGCTAAATATTAGTATTTTTTACACAGGAAATCGGATAGTTCTATAGCCTACAATGAGAAATATTGAAAATGTGAATGACAGTAGCGGTGAAGCATCTTTAAGTATTAAAATATAAATTAAAACAATGATAGTCAATCATAATTAAATATTACATGATTATAAAATTTGTTACTACCGACACTTATAGCCACTTAGTAAAACCGTTTTTTTTTTGTAAATGTACGTAGAAAAATTGTGTATGCAACTCGTGCAAAAGTGTTCACTGCACGTTGCCTCTAGTAAATACCCACTTTTGCACTTACATAAATAACTATTTTATGCCTTGGTTTTGTAATAGGGCACATGCAGACCGCAAATGCGTCCCGAAAATACGCCTTTTCGGTCTATAAATAATACTAAATTACAGTTGGTATTCGTTGTAGTGACAGAACTGATAGAATGTTCGATATAATCGATATTTGACATAAACCAAATCCTAATCGCGTTACAGTGTACGTCCGTTATTATGTCCGTATTAGTTCCTTATAAACTACAAATGACATCTATAAATTATTAAAGAGTCATCAAATTGCAAGTTAGCTACAAAATTCGAGTAACGAATAATTTCGCTATTGAATTTTTTAGGTTATATTGGTTACTGTCAGTTGAAATTTTAAAAAGTACAACAATTTTGATTATTGATTTTAATAACAATTGTTGACGCCGGCACAACAAATCTTGTGTATAACTTTTCCATAACAATGGTTTGCGAATACCTACTCATAAATCTTTTAAGTCTCGACTAAAGTTTACTCGCATTCGCAAACACCCATTTTCTGGTCTTGTAAACAAATAACTATTGATTGATCAGTCAGTGTCACATCATCAAATTACGTTTATCTGATTAAATCATCCGTATAGTACAAAAAAATACAAATTAAAGATAGACAATGGTAGTAGTAAATAAAAATGTAGGTACCTGGACATTTTTACTTTTCGACTACATACACTATGTACGTGTAAAGGAAAGTCTAATGATGAGGTTTGAAAATCGATTGGAAACTTTGACGTATTTACACTTTTAAAGACCCCTGAACACGATAAAGTGGTTTTGAGTTCAGCTCTGTTTGATTTAGAAAAGTGTTCTTTCGTTTTCAATTTATTTTAATTTGGGGAAATCTAACTATTGATAAAATTTATATTGTAAATTTCCGTGGGTATAACCAGTACTGTAGGTTATTAGTTTTGGACGTCTGAAAATTTCCTTTGACAGATTTGTCAATGTCACATTAGCAGATTACGTTTATCTGACTAGATCATGCAACTTAAAATCTTTCAAATCACTGCTGCAAACTTATAAACACTGATCCATTCAAACAAAATTCTTAAACTTTTGACTGGAGTATAGTCGGAAAGTAGTACCTTGGCCACACGGCAGTAAACAGTTTTATAAATACCATAGTACAATGACTTTTACTTTATCGACCTTCGACCTAAAAGTCGATAAGGTTAAAAGGGTACCGTTATCGCGAAAGCATTCAACCTCAAGATTTTGGCGTAGTTTTACATACCTGGAGGCACGAAAATCCGTTTCTAGAGTGATGCTTGTCGGTCCTTCTGACCGTTTATCCGTTTATCTATAAATATTTCGCACCAAATCCTTGAACTACCTAATAAGGTACAAAATTGGTCACTGACATTGTCTGAAGCATTGCCCTAGATGTATTAAATCATGTCCTTTCATTAAGCAATTTCTAAATTGGCTATTAAAATATTAATGTGAATCCTACTGATCGATGGGTTGAGATACTAGAGAGATGACCTCAAACTCAATTAAGCAATTGAAATCAGGGGCTTACTTAATTATTTCAGGCACTAATCGACGTGTTGTCCTAATTCAACTACTTTCGAAAAGGAAAGCAAGTTAATCACAAATTATTAGAATAAATTAGCCAAAGCACAGAAACAGACCTTAGAGTTCCGTTAGAACTACTATAACACACAATCTTATATCACATTTCTCTCATCTTATACTACAAAATTGTTCATTCGGTTCTAAATATCCGAAAGGAGCATATTCCAGTTGAGTATGTCTTTCAAGTTTAAATTTTAAACTCAAACTCACGAATGCAATACCGTATATTAAATTACAGCCTGTCATATACCGAATTTGGTAAAGGCATTTAACTTAGTTGTCTAATTTTAATTTTAGTAGATTCTACGACCTTGACATTTCATACTTCGTGCGAAAATTTTAAGTTACTACCGCCTGTAGACATATTTTGAGAATATTTTATTTCAGGACTGAATATTGTAAACCTACCTTTATTATATGAACCACTAATATGGAACATGTATTGTTCACTAAATTTGGAAAAAGAATTTTGACTGAGTTTTAACCTTTGGTGCCTTCCTTCCGAGGGCTCGATCATTGAATTTATATATTTCATTTCTTTTTAAAGACACCCCAGTTAACTATTTCTAGTTCTAAAGCAAGTGTACCGTAAAGTGTGGTGACGTTGACATCGGGAGGCGACTTTGATCACAGCTTCACATTCTTGATCCGAAAAGCGCTGTGATCCAACGCAACTGTTTAAGAACTTGGGATTGCCAACACTGCGTCACCTATAGTCCGTGAATTTTGTTGATATCGACACATCTACTTGTGTGTGGCGCCTTCACGTGCATCGTACATTTTAGTGCATTTTCAACCGTTCAAAAGCTTTCTGTACACAAAGGTATGTATGTGACTTACATATTTTATATTACATGTATCGTAAAGAGCGCTTTTGTAGCAATCGTGGGCGGGTATTAATTGGGATGGTACGAGATTATAAAAGATCGTTGCTACCAGAAACTACAAAATTGTACCCAGTAACAACTGAAGGATGCTCTCGAAAAGGTGACTAAAGGGCGCTTGTCCATGAGGACGAATCTGAACAATACAAAATACATTTCGGTATACTTAATAACAAATTCCATTGATGCAACATTAAAGTTGTTGGAGGGCAAACGACATTCCCCAAAATCAAAAGCCGTCGTAAAGCGCGCCGATTGGAGTTTTCTGCTTTCTACGTTAGAAATAAGAATGTTTGCAAAAACCCATTTGGATGCCGTCGCACAGCGTGTATCAGCGATATATATATATATATATATATATATATATATATATATATATATATATATATATATATATATATATATATATTAGCCAGGAAAAGGAAAGGATTTATAGGCGTGGCGTAAAATGGTACTAAAACAAATACTAACTATTCAAAAGTGTAATTACCATCATGGTCTGCAGTAATAAATCATGTTGTCGTTTTGGATGCAGTTAAATCGCGCATAATAAGGTTGGATGGATGTAACTACGTTTCAGGACTAGTTTGATTGCAGCTTCCTAACCCATACTAAAAGGTTCAGGTTAAAAAGTGCTCATAGGTGATAACCTGGAGTCACACTTTAATGAAACCGTTATCCGCCAATGTGAATTAAATGACGTCTCATTTATGTGACTTGTGTCTCATTCGACCAATCACTTGACATGGAATTTCTCAAACAAATTCCGGCAACGTAGAAATTCCAGCCATCAAACGGAACGTAATAAATGGATATGAAGGTATAGGCGTCTATCATCTGAATGCGCAAAAGGTGCTTCAGAAAATTCAGAAACGATGGTCCATCACAAACAGTACATGAAGTACTCACTCATTTCTAAAGTTTTAGAAAGAAAAACGATTAGGAAAAGATTCAGGACCAGCACCGCGGAAAAAAAATACACGGCTGGCAGTCGAACCTAGAAAAGAGTGGATTCGGTGGTTTCGAGCAGTTCAGAAGAAGACGGCTCCTTCAGATTATAAGGACATCGTTCAAAATCAAGCTGTAACTGACCTACGTCGAGCCTAATTTGGAACTTCCAACAACCAGACACATTCGTCTTAGTTAAATTTATGTTAGGAAGACGTAAATCGGTCTCTTACAAATATGTCTGTGTAGTGAAAGAACAATTTTCTGCAAGCGAATTTAGGGTTGCTGGGTTCAAATCAATGAACGCCAGTCACAATTTGTTTCGCCTACAGAGCTAGTGAAAGATATTGTGGCCATTCTGCTACAGCCATCAGTTGTTCTGTAACTGCAATATCAGTTTCAATCAGAGTAGATTTTTCGAGGTCCAATGTTCTTCTGACCTTTTTGTAATAATCAGTTTAAAGTTGTGTTCGTGTACTCTAGTTTATTGCATTTGATTCCTAACATAACCGATCAAAGTAACCCACGACATAAAACTTGGTATGAACCAAAATTGCTTGGCCGATTTGCAAATGGGGCAAGAATAATCATTAGGTACCGGCTGGGTAGTTTGGCGCATGTGTTCCACTACGTGAATTTGGTATGACAAGGAAATAATGTATGGTTGTCAATTCCTCAATATTTTCTTATTGTTTGTGGATAATGGTTTGTTGCTCACAATGTTTTATTATTGAATTAACAGGTGACTAAGTTTACAAATTGAATTTAACAACATATTAATCGGATACATACTTACATACCACTTAACAAAATTTAAACATTATAGTTTGAAATAAGAAAGTCCTACGCCTGGAAGATTTAAAATACGCCTCTTTTCACTTACATTCTGGTTTTGGTTAATTCACCCCTTCTGGGTTCTAAAATAATTGAATAAGAAAAAGTAAGCAAAGTTAAGCGTAATTCAATAATATTGTTGAATGTTGAAAAGTTAAATTTTAATTTTAATAAGAGGAGAGTTTTTTTATGTTATGGTAGCTATGCAAACAATATGCTATTGCGAAAATTTTCTTATGTCAGGTTTCTGCTTAACATTTGTCATTTTTATATCAGTTTAATAAGACGAAAATGAACTTGAACACAAAAGCGCCATGAAATTTTTTATCGAAAGAAGGCAGTAGCCGAAAGAATGCACATGAGTGAATAGTGGCAGTAAAATAGCCCGTCCTATTTCCTGTTGAAGATGACAATTCTACTTTGTGTTTTATTCTATGTTTAGTTGTATACTTAGTCTACCGCATATGTGTTACATCTATGTTTTTATTATACGGTGTTATGTTGACATGACAAGTTTTAGAAATGTTGTAAAAAGAATAAACAAAAATTGTATTTTGCGATAATAGAAACACTAACTAAAGCTGTTATTGTTGATTTTCTCTTTATTCCAACCATACTCTGCCAATCAATAGGTTATGGGTCCAGATACTTTCAGAAAAACAGAAAAAAAAGCTAAGAAAGTTAGGAAAAATGGCAGCTGCACCGTTGACTGTAAAGCCCTATGAAGGAAGCAATTTCTCAAACTGGGAATTTCGTATGAAATTGCATCTGGAACACCATAGAGTTGACAAGGTTTTAGAGGAGGACCCTCCGGCCTCAACTCCTGCATATCCAAAGGCCTTGGACGATATTATGAAAAATGACCTTAAGGCTAGAAACTTGTTGGTTCAATACTTGGCTGACAATGTTTTGGAAATTGTAAAACAGAAAAAGGCTGTTAAGGAAATGATGACCAAACTTAGAGGAACATACCAGACTAAAGGGTTAGCAGTTACAGAAACAAATTGAGGAATGTGAAGTATACAGGTGGACCACTCAATACCTTCCTTGTGGACTATGATAAAACATGCGCAGAACTGAAGAGTTGAGTGAAAAGATTCAGAAATAATAACGCAGTTGCTTTATGCCATACCAGATTGTTATCAGACAGTGACAACTGCCATTGACATATTGTTCTGTCAAGCGAATACTTATGTTGGTCTTGACTTGACAAACTACTTATGGAGGAAGGGAGACAGATGAAGACCGAAGAAGAAAAGACAGGACCGAGCCACGTTTTTTTTTTCGAAATTGAGAAGAAATAAAGAAACTAGTAGTGAGAGTCAAAGTACATATAACTTTCCCTATGAATGTCATTTACGTGGTCGTAGAGGTCATAAGAGGGTAGACTGCCTTGAAAATCGTAAATATGGTAAAAAGTGTCCAGAAAAATGCAATATGACTGGAGATCAAGAAGACGAGATAGCTTTTGTGGCATCTGAAGCTATAATGATAAGCTGTGACAAATAAGTTTTGTTGTTGACAGTGTAGCAACACAGCATCTAATAAACAAGAAATATGAGAAGTATTTAACAGATTTAAAGTCAGTTAACTATAAAATCAGTGTTGTTAAGGTAGGACAGTCTGTAACAGCTAACGTTGCATGTTAAAACACTTAAAGGCAGGAGTATAAGAATAGAAAATGTTTTAGTGTGTGAAAAATTTAGCTATAATTTGTTGTTAGTAAAACAGTTAAAACAAAGAATACTTTTTCAAGAAGGTACAGTCAAAAGCATAAAAAATAACAACATTATAGTAGAAGGAAAAACACAAAACTTGTCTCTGATTTCATTGAAGCTAAAAGAAAAATTACATGCAAATTTAGTAGAAAATGACCAGAACTTGTGGCATCGTAGAATGGGACATTCATCATAATCTCCCCCAAGTGAATTATGTAATGTATGCTTGACTAGCAAGCAGCATCAGGACCCTTACAAGTGACTTGAAGAAAGAAAACCGAAAGAAATCTTGGAAGTCATTTAGACTGATGTATGTGGCCCATTGACACCTATGAGTTATGACAACATGAAATATCTCGTAACATTCATAGATCACTATTCTCGCTTCGCTGTTTGTTACACTATCACACAAAAAGATCAAGTTTTTGAGAAGTTTCAGGAATATTTACAAATGATAGAAACAAAATTTGAAAAGAAGCCAGAGATAATGACGTGACAACGGAGGTGAATATGTGAGTCATGAAATAAAGAAACTGTACAAAGATAAATGCATTCAAATTGAGTATACAGTTCCTAGAACTCCACAGCAAAATGGAGTTGCAGAACGGTTTAACTGTACAATCTTGGAAAATCAAGATGTCTGATTTTTGAAGCAGATGTGGACAAGAAATTTTGGTCCGAGGCTATCAGAACAGGTGTATATTTGACAAACCGAACAGAGACATCTACACTACCAAAAGGTATAACCCCAGCTGAGTTGTGGTACAACTGCAAACCAAATCTTAGTAAAATCTAAGTTTCTAGTTGTGATGCTCAAGTTCATGTACCAAAGGAATTAAGAATTGGGAAATTAGATGAACAGAGTAAGAAAATGAAAATGATTGGTTATACCTCAAATAGTTATCGTTTATATGATCCAGAGAATGAAAACGTGGTTGTACCAAGAAATGTTATTTTTGATGATAGGTCAAAAATTGTACAAACCCAATTTAGACTAGAAATTCCAGATAATGACCATGAAAATGAGGAAAATAACGATAACTCAGAAAATGAAGATTATGATTCAAGTGAGGAAACCATAGATAACTCAAAAGATACAGAAAACTCAGAATCAAGCCAACAAAAGACAACCAGAACAGGAAGTTACGAAGCCAAAATACTTAAGTGAGTGTGGCACTGACCTAATGGCTGCTCTATCAATCAATGACTATTCAACAAATGTTCCGGAAACGTATCGATGAAGCTATTGCTCAGGGAAAAGGCTGGAAAGAGGCTATTGAAATTGAGTTAGAATCCAATCAACATTTCCAAGTCATATATAGGTGCAAGCAGTTCCAATGGAGCAGGAAATCCATTCATGTTGACCCAAATCGTGGAAGACCTCTAGAAGCACGAACTGGCGAAACATCACGAAAGTTCAAGAATTGATGTTGATTGATTGCCGAGTAAAAGTTTCGGTTATTGCTAGAGAAATAGGAATATCAGAAACGAGTGTTTTTAAAATTCTACATAACGTTTTGATGAGCAAAGTGTCGGCACGATGAATTTGCAAGCAGCTGCTCAGTCCCGAACAAAAACTGTGTAGACGACGAATTTCCGAGGAGAATTTGATTGCTTTATCCCAAGATGAAAACTTCTTCTATAGAACTGTAACTGGGGATGAGACGTGGATATACAACTGCGATCCTACTGCGAAACAAGAGTCCATACAATGGGTTCATAAATGATAGCCACTGTTTTCTGGGACACTGAGCGGGTTCCCTTAATTCAGTATATGCCAAAAAGGACTACAGTAATGGGGAATGTTTACAAAGGCACAATAAAGAACTTGAAAGTGACTATAAAAAAACTTCCCAATTATATTCAGAAAATTCTAATTTAGCACGACAACTTCAGGGTGCATAAAGCACGAATTTTTCAAGAAGTAATCAATGACCGCGGCTTTAACGAATTACAACATACATCTTACAGTCTAGACCTCGCCCCCTATGACCATTATCTCTCTTAAAAACTCGAAAAACACTTTAGAGGGCGTCGATTATGACGACTTTGAAAACGCTGTGGAGTCGAATTTTTCAGAATTACCAAAAGAATTTTTTTCCGAAGGCAAAGCGTTATTAGAAAAACGTTGAAATAAATGTGTTACTGTTAATGATTCTTAAATTAAAAAATAAAATTAAAAATCCTCTAGCTCCTTGTTTTCATAGCTAGGTAAATAACATAAAAAACTCCCCTCGTAAAACTAACGAATTAATAACAAATTTCGTATAAATTATTTTGTATGGATATATTAAGCTGAAAAAAAGAGAAAAGTGAAAGTTGGGTAGAAGTAAAAACAAAAAGTTCACCGAATTAAAAAACAATAAATTTTGTTCACACAAATGTACACTGTTAAATTTTATATTATTTATGTTTAACTACTCGACTAATTAATGTTTACGAATCTGGAACAAGTCAAAATGATTTATTGTGAATTTTATTGTATGAATTGAAATTAATGAATTATTGTATTTGTTGAAATTTGTTGCATGTGCTGTTGAAGTTAATTGAAATTATTAAGTGCATTTCCAAGCATATTATGTTGTTATGAATAAAAATCAATACAAGGCAATCTTATTAAAATATTGAGAGTTATAAAAGTGACAGATGGTTTAAAATAAAATGTTAGATAAAAAAAAAGCTTTCTATTTTTTTCTCGCAGGGGGAGGTGTAGTATTAGGAGTAAGATGTTTTGTTAAATTTCCTAGTATAACAAAGAATAAAATTTGTTATTGTATAGAAAGACTTTTATCAGAGAGGGAAATGGTTTGTAATAGATTAGTAACAGATCTGTAAGTAGTAATGAAGGAGAGTAGTAAAGTGGTAGTAGAACAGTAATAGAAGTAGAGAGTTAGGGGTAGGAGTTTGTCATAATGTCGACCAGTAATAATATAGAATTAAATGTAAACATAAACAAAGTATTTTTCTTGATGACTCATTACCCAAAAACATAATTCTGATATTATTTTCCTTTCATCATTTATTACATGACGAACCTTACACTTATCCTTTAAACATAATAGTTATTTACCTAATCAGTTATGAAAAGCCTAATATTATTTAACGAACATGATATTTGACAAAACGAGTGTGTAGCACGAGTTTTGCAAATTATGTGAGTTAAACAAGCTTTTTATAACGTATTTGAAACAACGTTTTAGCTAATTCCGTAAAAATAACAATTTTTTTCTGAAATCGGCATGAAAGTTGCTAACCGCAGACTAATTTGAGTCACGAAAGTTTGATTTTAATGCCTAAGTATGAAGGTAAAACTTTCATGCCTAGTCATTCTTACTTTCCAAATTAGGTAGGTTGATATTTTTATAGAATAAAATAATAATGGACAATTTTGTCCAAAACTTTATTTTTTAACAACGAAGTACTTAAGTGTAAGAAATATTACTTGATGATAACTGTAATTGTTGAATTTTCAACATTTGAGATAATTATCCCAGGTAAAGCAGAATTTTTTAATGAAGAAACGACAGTAATATTTTGCTCGGAATTTTCGGTTCTCGACTCTTCCGAAATGAACAACTCGTTAATATTAAGATTATTAGGGACCGAGATTATTTCTTGAATCTTACTAGCGATTACACGTTTATTATCTAACGATTCGGCTACATAACCTTCTGCTACACTGGTAGAACTCCATCCACCATGCCTTTTCAGATCTATTATATCGCCACCAGCGTCCACTAATAAAGTTGCCGAAGTACGGCGTAAACAATGACCCGTATACTCCGTGCAACTAGGCAAACCAAGAAAAGCCGCTATTTTGGTAGTTATTTTCCCCATGGTATGAATCCCCACAGCTTGAACGCTGCACTTTCCGTATTTATAATTCACAAATAAACGTCAATGTGGTGTATGTGGAGGGCGTAGTGCTATATAGTTTCGGTACAAGCCGACGTTGATTTGTTGCTTTCCCTTTCCATCAACGATCATAATAACAAAATGTCTTGCTTTATTAGTTTTTGAATCGGGAATTTTTACAATTAGAACAATACCCTTATCTTCTATGTCATCAAGTGTCATTTTTGTTAACTCGTCACAGCGGCATGCACCCGCTAAACCAATAATTAATACAACCTGAAACGAATATAAGTTTGACATCAATTCAAATACTTTTAATTATGATCGCTTACTTTCATCATTAAAAATTCATCATCAGGCGCTTTTCGAAGAAAATCGTCTACTTCGCTTCTTGTGAACATTCTGGACTTTTTTGCTTGGTATCCTGTCGATTTTCTTTTAGGATACGCTTTCAATTTTGGAAAATTACTTATGTTTTCTTTTACCAAAAGCATCGCTTTTAGCATTGAGTAAGTACTCCAAAGAGTCGATGATTTGTATCTCTGACTGCCTTCCGCAATGTATACCAGAAGAACGTCTTCAGTAACTTGTTTAATTTTTTTATGCTGCACCACTTCTTAACGTTTCATATTCTTTCTCAAAACTTTGCCTTGATTTGTTTGGAAGTAACTCCGCCACATCCGCCTTTGCAGCTTCGTTATATTCATTTCAACATCCATTTCACAATCAAAATCACTTAGAGGCATCGTTATTTATATAAAATTCGCAGAAAGGAAAGGAAAGGCAACACCAAACCGCAAAAATTTTGGCACTAATTTTTTATTTTATTTACTTGTCGTTAAGACAACATGCTTTTAATTGTTGATATACATTTGTCAAAGCTTTCAGAAAAACTATAATACATCACGCAGCATGAAAATGTTTTTGTTTGACTCGGAGCCTCCTCGTCCAACAAAATGCCACTTTCATGCCGTGTAATTTAATATACTATTGTTCAAATGTATGAAATAAAGTGGACTGACTTGACATTTTAAGTTGTCACAAATTTTTACTATTGCACTGCCTATTTCACAATTCTGTAATTTTAGCATAATGGACGATTCTGAAAGGGAATAAATTTTCAACTTTGCGTTTACCATAATTTTGTAGTTAATACTAATAATTGTTAAAATTAAGATGATTTAAAAATAAATGTTAATTTTCCAATGTTTTGTTGTTGCAAGTATTTGATTCATTAGATCACTAGTTTGAAATGTAATGTATTTCATCACTAGAGATGAAATGAAGAACTTATGTAACCATGATACTTATAAAAAAAGTGACATTACATAACGTCAAAAATACATGTAAAACTTGATTATTCCCTAAGGGATTTGATAAATATTTTGACCTTACAGGTGTAGTTATTGAGGTACCTAATACCATTGCTTTCTGTAGTAGAAACCAAATATTAGATACTCACAAGTGAGCTAAATTAATTACAGGTGGGTGAGTTTGATAGCTGTCAATTAAAATTCATTTTTATTAATTTCGTGCAAATCAATCAAAATTGTGAAAAAAATAATGAATTGTTTATTTCATAGCTATAACACCAGTTGGTAACTACGAAAAATGATACGTACGATGACACAATTTTTATAAGCGAATACTTATTAAGTATTTGTATGAGTGCAAATAATTTCTTCGATGCAGATAAAAAACATTGTATATCACACGTGAGCGAAATGCCATTACGAAAATCGTTTTGATAAAGTCAGTATCCATATCGCGTTGTTCTTAGTCGCTCATGGGTCATTATAATTCTCAACTTTCGCGTAATTATAAAGTGCATTATTGGCCCTCGTCATATATATACATATACTACAACTTTTAGTAATTTTATCTATTATTCAAAATTGACCGATATATATCGTAATCACGGTATAACAGTTTGGCATAGATTTCACTTGTCATCTTTGATAAAATTCAATATCACCCTATATCTTCATCTGCATGTTCATTGTGGACTAATAGTCTAACGTTATAATACCAATGTTCTTCAGGCAACGTGGCTGAAAAAATAAATCTTCAGGACCGCAATTTATAAAAGTTAAATTCAATTGAGCACCTCGATGATTATAATTCACAGTCTCTGTATATCGTTTATTGTAAATAATTTTGTTTATTATTTTCTTCACAAAGCTTTCTCGGATAGATGAATAAAATGAAGTCATTAACTAGTTTGGCACACTTAAGGATAGTTCAGCATTAGATCGAATCTTTTTGAGCTAAATTAAATCCAGCAACGCTATATCCACGAATTGTTCAATTTATTTATTTCCTAATCTTATCAACAGTGTTCGTTCATGCGCATCACGCTGGCTGCAAAAAAATAAACTAAAATTAATAAAAATTAAAAATTCAATTTTCAAAATACATTTCATAAACCTCGATGCATTTCTATGAACGTCTCCATAAGAGGTGCTAGGTTGCTGTGGCAACCGTGATTCTGGGATTTAAATAAATATTCCGCTTTTATTGAATTTTTCTTTTATATCACGTATTTTTATTTACATACAAATTAAGTTTAATAATAATTTAAAGATGCCACTATATACTAATGCTGAATATGCAAATATTATTTATGTTTATGGTCTTTCCGATAGTAATAAAAGGGCGGCAGCAGAATGTTACAGAAAACGTTTTCCGGATAGAAGAACATCAAACCACCAAACGCTTTCTTCGATCTACAATTATTTAAAACAACATGGAAAATTCCCTTCGAGTTGATAGGGTTTTTCGAGATAACGTAGTAGAGCAAGAAAATATTATGGACATTGTACATGAAAACCCTAAAACCAGCACCAGACGAATTAGTGCACAGCTGGGAATACCCCAAATACGCGTATCGAGAACATTAAAAAGGGAAAAGGTTGGAAGAAGGTGGCCATACTCCCAAGCTTGCGTTTTCCCGTTGGATTATTAACCATAGAAAAATCCTTCGCGCACTATTTACAGACGAAGCCCAACTCACAAGAGACGGTGTTTTTAATCTCAGAAATTCTCATGTTTGGACAAATGAAAGTGCACACACAGTAAGACAGTCTCACTCGCAACATAAATTTTATTTTAATGTATGGTGCGGTCTAATTAATAATACTTTTATCGGGCGCTCAAAGATTAACAAGCGCCGTTTATTTGGGTTTTCTATAAAATATTTTGCCTGGGCTACTGGTAAACCATAATTTTCGGGGAATGCATTTTCAGCATGACGGTGGTCCGGTTTGTTTCGGCGTAGTCCGGTGGACTACTTCCTATGGGGCCATTTAAAACAAAAAGTTTATAGTTTATAGTATTGGAAACAGATTGGAGCTATTACATAGAACTAATTTCTATAGTGAAGAAGTTAGACAAAATCCAGATATGATAAGAAAGTTAATTTTGAATTTATATCGACGTTCACAGAAATGCATTTAGGCTGGTGGAATGCACTTTGAAAATTTAATGTAGGTTCTTACTGTTATTTTTTATTATAGTTTATAATGCCGATCTGTAATTTTGCCCTTTCTGTTTCAAATAAAATGTTCTCAACTCCGCATCTGGATTTTATTTTTTTGTAGACAATGTGATGCGGATGAGCCAAAAATATTGATAAAATTGGCAAATAAACAAATTGAACAGTGCGTGGATATAGCGTTGGTGAATTTAATTTAGCTCAAACAGATTAGATCTAATGCTGAACTATCCTTAAGTGAGCCAAAATAGTTAATGACTTCATTTTATTCATCTATTCGGGAGCTTTATGTAACAATAAACAAAAATTACAAACACGATATACAGGATGTCTTTTAACCCGAGGGTAAAATAATTAACTTATATAAATTGCGGTGCTGGAATTTGACTTTTTACTACCTGAAAAAGTTTGTGTTATAACGTAGACTATTAGTCTAAATGATGAAGTAAATCCGTCAAACAGTAGAGAAGTTATAGGATATTAACTTTATCAAAAAAAAGGAAATCACCCTGTATTTTCGTAATTAGGCTGAATCGGTCAATTTTAATAGTCATTCGTTAATGGTACACCTGTACATAAGTATGTACAGTGGCTCGCGAATGACCCGGTATATATATATATATATATATATATATATATATATATATATATATATATATATATATATATATATATATATATATATATATATATATATATATATATATATATATATATATACATATATATATATATACAACGTGAACCAAACAAACGTACCCCTGCTTCAAGAGTATATTCTACACATAAATTGAAGACGAAAAGTCAAATAAAATTTTTCTCTAAAATGTATGGCTACAAAGTGACAGGCCCTCAAAGTTGAATTTTGAAAATCGTTTTTCGCAAATAACTCGAAAACCTTTAAGAATTTCAAAATACTATCCCCAATGAAAATTATTTCTTTGTTGACAACGATTTTTCTGGTTTGATTAGATTGTCTATGTATGGACTGGAAGTATTAGCTTTCACATTGTTCCCGTATACTTTCTATTACAACTTTTTGTGTGTGACTTTTCAGGTATTTTGGTAACTTCCTTAGGTCCGTTATTCAATTTTCTGCAAATTTGGTCCTCTTAGTTGAAGTTGATAAAGTGAATGGATTACGAGTTATTTGTAATTTCATCAATCACGGTCAATTAAATACTACCGCACCAAAATTTAGTAAGGGGGCAGTGGACTAAAAGTCATGGTTGCCATATTGTGATTTTTGATCAGTTATCATACAATTTCTTTATCCATAATGAATAATAATCGGTATCCCAACTCCGAAATGGCAGATATGCACATAATATATAGCAGAGCTTTTGGGAATTGTGCTGAAACTGTTCGTTTATATTCTCAGGCATTTCCAAATCGGCGGATACCGAATAAATTCATATCGGGTTTTCACAGGTTGTTTGAAGCCACCAAAAATTGACAGTGGTAGGAGGCAAACTGCAAGAACAAATAGTGTTAGATGTAATTGACGCTGATCCCACATCAAGCTCTTGTCAATTGGCAAGAGAAAATAATTCAAATCAGCGAGCTCTCCATTATCGAAAAATGGCTTTGGCCATTGATGATTTTCAAGCAAGAATGAACTTTTAACGTTGGTTTCTAGAAAAATTCAATAGTGACCGAAATTATCCATCGATTATCTTATTCACTGATGAGGCAGGTTCCGCCAGAAACGGAACTTTTAACTTCCATAACAGTCATTACTACGATTATCAAAATCCACACGTATATATATATATATATATATATATATATATATATATATATATATATATATATATATATATATATATATATATATATATTGCGCCAAGGTGCAACCAAACTTTTTTATTTTAAATGGAACACCCTGTATATTATTGCATATTCTGATTCTTGGTTTCATTTTGGATCAACTTTGTGTATCACCTACAAGATCTAAAATGGACTGTTCCCGAGTAATTCGACTTTTTTTTATAAAAATTAACGTCTGTTGCAGTCTTTAAAAAATCGAATATCTCAGAAACTGTGTAACTTAGAGAGGTGCGGTTTGAACTATCAGATTAAGCATGAATTGGCCAAACTTTTGAGGAAAATTGTACCGAAGACAGGGGGTACCAGATAGAGGACGCCGAATTTTAAAATTTTCAAACATACGTAACTCCGTTTTTTTAAATAGAACCCTAACATTTTTTATACATTCTGTAATTCACTATTAAATTGTCTATTAAACATCTATTACGTTCGCTATACCTAACTTTAACTGTTTTATTGTTATTTTAAGTTTTAATATTATTTTAACAAATTTTGCTGTCAGAATATGCAATAATATACAGGGTGTTTCATTTAAAATAAAAAAAATTGGTTGCACCTGGGCTGAACGAAACACCCTATATTATATATATATATATATATATATATATATATATATATATATTCCAAGATAAGGATCCTCACCATGGGAATCTCAGTACTTGTTGGAGATACAGCTTAGGTTAAATTAGGAAAAAGTTGTGTTCTTTGAAGCTTATTTACATGCCGTTTAGAAACTTGAAAAATTTTCATGCCCTGCTGAGATATTTGGAAAAAACGGGAATTTGACATTATCGATTTTATTTTTTTCTGACTTTATTTGCAGAAATATCAAAAACTAACAACACTTTCTCATTGGCACTTTTAAGGTACTACATGATGGTATTTTTAGATTTTATATCCGACGTTTCGTTTTCAAGAAACCATCATCAACTTTATTTTTTATATGGCCCGAAAAAATGTACACCCTGTATCTAATTCCATTTTTATTACAAATTCAACGATGTATCACATGCCATATTTTATTTAGTTAAAAGGAAAATTAATTGCATTTTTCTATTTCTTATAGGTATTTTAAGTAGGTGAGTAATGAAATTTTTTAAGTAACGAAAACAAAGAAATTAACGCATTTTATATTTAATTCAAAGCAGGTGTTCAAGCAGGTTTCCGTTATTTTCTAAGCATAAGTATGATCTTCTAACTGTAGAGCTTAAAACATCACGTAACATCTCTGGTGTAATACTGTTAAATGAGGCCGTTACACATTCTCGTAACTGCTGTTCAGATTCAAAAGAATATTGGAAAACTCGGTTTTAACAAAACCCCATATGAAGAAGTCCAGAGGGTTAAGTCCGGGGATCGCGCTGGCCAAGACACTTCACTAGAGGTTCCAATCCACTTTCCAGGAAATCGCCGCGAGAGATACTCTCGAACTTGCCTAGAATTATGTGCAGGAGCACCGTCTTGTTGAAACCAACAGCTATTGACCTGTGACAGAGGTAAATTATCTAAACAGTCTTCTAAATCATTTCGCAATAAATGAAGGTATCGTTCTCCGGTTAATGAATTATGGTAAAAAAATGGACCTAAGATTTTAGTTCCTAAAATTCCACACCACATATTAAACCCAAAACGTTCTTGATGTCTCGATATTTTCTTAACACGCGGATTTTGTTGAGCCCAGTAATGCGTATTGCGGCGGTTGAAGATACCATTATTAGTGACCATGCTTTCGTCGGACCATATTATTTTTGAAGGGAAATTTAAATTTTCTTCACACGCGCGTATACCACTCGCAAAAATGCCGGCGTCGTTCGAAATCCCTGGTTTAAGTCCTTGGAAAATCCTAAATTTATAGGGTGATATCTATTTTTACGCAAAATAAATTGAGCTGTGGATTTGGCAACTCCTACATTATCTTTGATTTGCCTAGTTGATATTTCAGGGTTCTCAACAACTGCTTGTAAAACATTATTTTGGGTTTCTTCTAAAGACTCCTTTTTCGAGTTAAAATAGGCTTTTAAATGAACCATATTCTTTTAAATTTCGAGCCAGCTTTAAGAAAATGGACTTACATGGCTGCCTTCTTTCTGAATATGTATTAAGATACATTGCTGCCGAATTTACATCATCTTTGTGGCACAAAATGTAGCACGTTAGCATATCAAACTTTTCTTCATGGCTATAATGCTCACCCGGCATATTCGACGATAAATGCACAATATTAACTATTCAACAATAAACAACAATAACGACAACAGTAAAAATAACGACAATTACTCTAAAAACAACAACTCGGCAAACAGGGTAACAACAATGATAATTACAATTTTATCATAATATTAAGTGACAAAATCGGTGACAGGTAATGACGACAAAGCATTTGTTTGCAACGCCTTCTTAAAAATACTTATAAGAAATAGAAAAAATGCAATTAATTTTCCTTTTAACTAAATAAAATATGGCATGTGATACATCGTTGAATTTGTAATAAAAAATGGAATTAGATACAGGGTGTACATTTTTTCGGGCCATATCAAAAAATAAAGTTGATGATGGTTTCTTGAAAACGAAACGTCGGATATAAAATCTAAAAATACCATCATGTAGTACCTTAAAAGTGCCAGTGAGATAGAGTTGTTAGTTTTTTGATATTTCTGCAAATAAAGTCAGAAAAAAATAAAATCGATATTGTCAAATTCCCGTTTTTTCCAAATATCTCAGCAGGGCATGAAAATTTTTCAAGTTTCTAAACGGCATGTAAATAAGCTTCAAAGAACACAACTTTTTCCTAATTTAACCTAAGCTGTATCTCCAACAAGTACTGAGATTCCCATGGTGAGGATCCTTATCTTGGACAAACTATATATATATATATATATATATATATATATATATATATATAATTAATGCAACAAAACAACTGAACTCTACTTTTACATCGTTGTTTTGACTAAATCCAAGGCTAACATAATCTTCGATTTAGCAGATCATCATTTCTAGCAGTACAAAATACTTATTGAAAAGATTAAGGTTTCTGAGTAGGGATTTCGATGCAGATCCGCATGCTATGCAGCCGTAGTTCAGATGAGGTAAGATTAATGCTTTATACGCCCTCAACAACACTTCTCTGGCTGCACCCCATTTCCTGTTGGCCATGCATTTCAAAGTGTTAAGTACTCTGTATGTCTTTATTTGTATTTGTTCTGTGTGCCACTTCCACGTCAACTTTTCATCTAGTGTTATTCCCAAAAATTTATAATTCGAGACACATTTAACTTTTTCTTTTTTCAAATGCAACTTTGGCATGTGGTGTGGATGACGTAACCTACAAAAGTGTTTTAGTTGTTGAGATGCAGAATCCTACGTTTTCAGCTTCTTAGTTTATGGCGTTTATCGCTTTTCGTAGAAAAGCATTGTGCGATATTGTTCCCTCTGACGAAGTAAATATGGTGAGGTCCTATAGATCGATCTAAGGTTTTTGTTAGACATTAACTGCGACTAAAAATAATTGTTGTATATTTGCGGTTGTGAAAGTTAAATTAATTGGATACACAACTAAGAAGCTACAGTGAGCTAATAGAGGCTATATGCAGTGTAAATTGAATTTATTCGGAATATCATAACGTATATATATATATATATATATATATATATATATATGTATATATACATACGTATATGTATATGTTGGGCGCAACAATAATGTTACGCTAACAGGTGACCCTTGTGGAATGTCGTTTTCTAGAAGATACTTATAGGACAAGTTGTTTCATATTTTTACTTGGAAGTATCTGTCGCTTAGAAATGATTTTAGATATAAGGCTAAATTTCCCCTTATTGCAACGATGCAATGCAATTTTTCTAAAACTCTATATCTCCAAATCGTGTCATATGCTTTTTGTATGTCAAAGAATACTGCTGTACAGTGTTCTCTTTTCAAGAACGCTTCTTGGACTGCATTAGTTAACAGTCCCTTGTCGAATCATATTTTTTGAATCCTGTTTGGTACCCATCGATTAATTTATATTTATCTAGATAGTTTGTTAGTCTCGTGTTCACTATTCGCTCTAAAACTTTTCCTATACAGCTGGATAGTGCCATTGGACTGTAACTAGACACATCTAGCTCGCGTTTGCCTTGTTTCAGTATGGGTATTACAATTGACGTTTTCCACCCAATTAAATAATCCCCCTTAGCCCACATTTCGTTGCATAAAAATAAAAGGTCTTCTAGCCCAGTTTTTGGTAAGTTTTTTATCGTAGAGTATGTTATACTGTCCAACCCCGGATAAATCGCTTTGACACTTTGTAGAGCTATATCCAGTTCTTCTGGTGTAAATGATTTATTATACCAACTCATCACATTTTCGTGATGATTTAGTATAACTTCTCGGGTTTTCTTGGTTTCCTTAAACTCTTCTTCGTAGTTTTCAGTACTGCTATTGTACGCTGCTATTGTTTCTGCCGCTTGACTAGGTTCTGTAACTAGTCGACCGTCTTCTTCTAGTTTGGGTGTTACTCTTACTTTTGTTGTCATTGACGATACATATTCTTCCCAGGATTTTCATTTTGAAACCAAGATTAACCGACGCGCTATAAGCTCTTGCTTTTTTAAATTCAATTAAGTTCTCGATTGTGGGGTAAAGACTGAATTGATTAAGTAGCTTTCTTCGGTTTTTAATTGCGGTTGAGACTTCAGTGTTCCACCATGGAGCTGGGCTTCAATTCTTTCTTTTATTGGTTTTAAGAACCGCTTTATCTGCAGCATCTATTATTGCCCTGGAAAAGTCGTAAATGGCACAATTAATTTCATGCTGCTTATTTACTCGTGGGATGTTTTACTGAAATTTTTGCCAATTTGTTTGCTTAGTATTCCATCTGTAGACCACTTCGCAATTATTTATGGATGTGTCTGTAGACATGACTATGGGGAAGTGGTCACTTCCATGTAAATCGGATATATGATCCCAAACAAATTATTGAGCAATTTGTGTCGAACGTACGCTAAAATCAATGGCAGACAAGGTGTTTGATCTCGAGTTAAAAAAAGTGGGCTTTCCATTATTTAGTAGTACCAATTCTGAATGATTCAATATCTCAACAATTTCTGCACCTCTTATATCCTGTTTAATCGACCACCCAGATCTTACTTGGACATTGAACTCCCCCACTAACAAGAATGGTTAGCAAGTTGATCGATCAATTTTCCTATATGGGTAATGTTCCATTTATCATCTGGCAAATATACATTGCAGATATTTACTTTGATGGAGTGCCATAACGAAATTGCAACTGCTTGTATCTCAGTTTGCAACTGTATCTTAATGAATACGCAGCAGTTGTGTACTACAATAGTTACTCAGCAGAGTATGGAGCACCTCTAATAGTGTTATAGTTGTTTAGGTGAAACTCATCACTATCTTTAAGATGAGTTTCTTGTAAGTTAATAACCAATGGAAGATATTTTGCTATTATTAAACTTTAGATCGTGTTTACTTTTAATACTTCCGTTACAATTCCACTGTATTTGATAAGGCTATAAATATATCATAAAAATAAAGTTAAAATGACCCAGGCCTTTTTTAAATATAAGTAACACACAAAAAGACGTTTCAACGCTAGGGACCAGGCTACCCCCTGGCCATGCTCAGGCATCCCCTCGCTTAATCTCCTCGGCACCTAGAACTGCCAAACGACCTTGGCATTAGGGGATTTTTTATAGAGGTTACCTTCCTCGTAGTCCGGGCGGTAAAGCCAAGACCACCGACCGTTATCTGCACGATGTTCCTTAGCCACGCCCTGCTAGAGTCTCTGCACTAAAGTTCTCGATTGCAGTATTGGGAGACGGCTAGCGCTCAATCGTCCCCAACTAGGACATCTCAGGTTTGCCATACCCCTATACGCTTTTGACGGCGCACCTCCTGAGAAGCTTTCGTTGGGAGCCTGAAGAGATCAAGAGTCGGAGCGAGGGCGCTCCGACAGAAAATAGTTAATGTGCAGGAAGCCACTCAAGACTAGTACAAGAAAAGTATACTTCCAGCTAAGGGAAGTAGCTAGTGCTACCAGTGACCGTGTATTAATTCAGATAAGTATTAATTCAATTTGAATTTTAAAAGTCATTTGGTTGTTAAAATGCTTAATGTATATTTTGTACGACTGATACATAATATCTGAATGTAGCAGTGTTCCCCGATTTATGGGTACCACCGTACCCTAAAAGGATCGAAAATAGCCTACGCGCGACAGAAAACACCGCATCACCATACGGTAGCCTTGCCCTGTTAACCGTTGAAATATGTGGTATAACTTCCGTATATGGAGTCTATATCGCAGATGGAAATCACATCATATGTAAATGGCATGTAAGAGGAAACTGTAAAAGCATGCATTACATATGAAGTTCACGGTTTTATCCATAAAAGCAAAGTACTTTCAATTATGAACACAAATCGTGAATATTACTTTTATGATTATAACAAGTTACAAAACAGAACATCAAACGCTATTTTAATAGGCGGTGATTTTAATATTCATTTTCAAGATAAGAAATGTACAAAAATGCAAACATTTAGGGATTTGTTTTGGTTCCTTTAACTTTAAACACAGAATTCAAGAAAATACACGATTAGAAAGTTGTATTGACAACATTTTAAGTAATATAGATATAAACATGGGACTATTCTCAGTACACGATGTAGGATTATCTGATCATAAAGCCGTTTACTGTTCTATACCAATTTGTTACACCTCTAATAAAATTGATAATAGAAACACTCGTACTATTCGTCCAATAACCAAAATAGGTCTGCATAATTTGTATAACATATTGCAAATCCAAGATTGGAGTTTTATAAATAATGACTTAGATATTGAAACCAAATTTAGTTTATTTATAAATATTATTATCAACGCACTCAATGTGTCATTTCCTGAAAAAACGTTATTACGCGATTTATCTCATAATAACATCTATTGGTTTAATAACGAATTAAAAGTGATGAGAAACAAAGTAGAATTTTTAAGGGATGCAACAAAATTATATCCGACAACCGCAAATATTAACGAATATCGTTCTTATAGAAAAAAATATAAATTAAAACTGATTGAAACAAAAAAAAAGCATATGTAAACTATCTAAGTACCAACAATTATAATTATAAAAAAATGTGGGGTTTAATAAATACAAAAAAAAAACGCACATTCTAAGGAAGTTGCCGAAATTGATCCAAATGAGTTTAATGAATAGTTTGTTATACTCCCTTACAAATTGTGTCACAGTTTAATAATAATTCGGATACATACAAAAAATACTTAAATAACTCGATTGAAACTGAATTGTCCTTTACTTTGGAAGAAGTAACTTTTATTGAAATGAGGGAAATCTTAAGTAAACTTAAATCAAATTCTAGCTGTGATATTTATGGTATAAATAACAATATAGTTAAATATATCAAAGATTTAATAAATATCCCTTTTACTAAATTAGTTAATCTTTATATCAAAAAAAATACATTTCCAGCCTGCCTCAAAATTTCAAAAGTGATTCCTCTATTTAAAAAGGGAGATGGAAATTCAGTTTCAAATTACCGTCCGATTTCCTTGGTGCCTGTGTTTTCAAAAATTTTTGAGACCATTATCAAAAATAAAATGTAAAAATTTTTTGAAGTAAATAATATGTTTAATAATTCGCAGTTCGGTTTTCGTAAAAGAAATCAACATGAACTGCTATTAATGCGTTAATTGAGCAAATAGTTAATAACTTTGAATTAGGGAATGTTGTTGGGTGTACTTTTTGTGACCTTAGCAAAGCCTTTGACTGTGTGTCACATGAAATACTTTTATATAAATTAAAGTGTTATGGTGTCGCTCCAAGGACGCTATTGTTGCTACAATCATATCTTACACAACGTAGGCAAATTGTATGTTATAGAAATGCATATTCAACAACTAAAAATGTTGTAATTGGTGTACCGCAAGGGTCTGTGTTAGGACCCCTTTTATTTATCATCTACGTTAATGATATTGTAAAATGTGATAAAAATGCTTCATTTATTGTATTTACCGACGATACTACATTGATAAATACAAATCATGACACTAATGGTGCGCAAGAACTAATGTTGAGCACGCAATCAAGGGCTACACAATGGTTTACCGCTAACAATCTATGTTTAAATTCAGATAAAACTCAGAATATGTTCTTTTCCTTAAAAAATAAATCGGAGTTTAAAGACGATGTAAAATTTTTAGGTGTCCTTCTAGATTCCACCTTGACCTGGAATAGACATCTAGATTGCTTGACTACCAAATTATCTAAATCTATATACTTGTTAAGAAATTTACAAAATATTGTAGCTCTAAAAACTCTTACGATAGCTTATTACGGCACATTTCACAATGTATTTACGTACTCAATTTTATCATGGGGACATTCTACTCACTTACAAAGTGTTTTTGCAATTCAAAGGAGAGCGATACGAGCAATATTGAATCTTCATTACAGAGCAGATGTCCGTTCTCACTTTGTAAATTTATCAATAATGACAGCACCATGTTTATATATATATATATATATATATATATATATATATATATATATATATATATATATATATATATATATAAAATCACAGTTTATTACATACATATGATAATATTGAGAAATATATTTTACATTCTGATGTACATAGGTATAATACTAGAAATAAAAATAATATCGAGTTATCTAGGAATAAACTGAATAAAAGCAGATTTTCTTTAAATTACTACGGTCCAACTTTTTTTAATAAACTAAGTGTAGTTACACGAAATCTAAAATTGAGGGAATTTAAAGCAGCAATAAAAAATTTATTAATACACAAAGCGTGCTACAATTACCGTGAATACTTAGATGATGAAAATGTAATATAAGTTTGTCTTCTTGTTAGTGTTCTTTTGCTGTTTAGTGTAATTTACTGTAATATTGTAATTTATTATTAATATTGTAATTTATTATTAATATTGTAATTTATTATTAATATTGTAATTTATTATTAATATTGTATTTATTATTAATAATGTAATTAATTGTATTATTATTATTGTTAATTTATATTAATATTGACGTGTGTAAGCTTCCTGCAATAACACCAATAAACAATAAATAAAAAAAAAAAAAAAATAGTATAGTAAAATTTCATTGATGCTGATGATATGGTAATCTTAAAAATCAAAAATGGAGATTAAGAAACTTTCTTTTTAGAAAATGTAGTATGTACCTAAGATTACATCTTATTTTGAGTAGACCATAATAACTTTTTTTATTCAAATTACACTTCCGTAATAATAGACTGTCGATAGGTATCAATTCTGCCTCTTAATTTATCAAACGATTGAACCTTAGTTTATATCACACAATAAATCACTCAAGCAAAGGTATGTAGGTTATTTGTATGTATTTTAAAAAAATTATCACCGTAGTATTCCTTCGTAAACTGTAATGAACACTTATTATTCAGGCAAAGTATGTCGAAAAGAATCTACAGACTTTAGGATGTATAGTTAAAAATTATATCTTTGGAAAAATGGATTTATTACTACAGAGTATGTGCAAGACGCCGGTTATTCGATAAAATTTAAACAGACAAATTAAAAACTTTCATCACGTAAAAGCACGGTACTCATGAATTTTATATTTAATTAATTCACACAAAGAAACTTTCGAATTTTCAATTAAAAAAAAAAGGAATGTTTCACTTTCTCGATTACACTGAAAATTACAGTTTGCATTCTTGTTAAGTTATTCTGTCCGTTTTATTACAAGAGGTAGTTCCCGATTAAATTAAAGTTATATATTATCGTACGTAAGCAAACTGTAAAGTCAATTAAATCAGCCCTCACACTTAGGTTGTTTTGAACTAAATCTAAGGGGTAGATTTATACTTAGTCATCAGCACATTCCATTCAGAAAGACTATTAATACCTATTTCCAGACGAAAAAAATTAAGAAAATTCACAATATTTTAAATTTACGTGAAAATAATCTGTAGGATACTTATAATTAAAGCAGGGTGAGGGTTCGTTGATGGAAGAGAGTTATTGCATCATCTTTTAGGTTATATTAGGGGTTACAATCCCCTTTGTTTTACCAAACAGTTAGGGCAAGTCTAAGTCAGTAAGTGTTGTTATTCAGTTACAGTATGAAAACTAACTAAAATTATAAAATGAAGAGGTTAATTAACTCTTTTATGTCAATAAAAAGTTATGGGCCATATATATTATTGCAATTACGATAAAATCTAGTAGGCGGTACACTAAATTACTATTCATACATGAATGTTACATTAACTAAATTAATATTCCAATGAATTCCACACATTATAGACTTGTTTTATTTCAGTAATTCATGAAATCAACTTGTAGGTGTTAGAAATTGTTGACAGCGCTTTTCTATAAGTACCTCCACTTTAATCAACAACATCAATATTGAAATTGAAATTAAAACAGATTTATATATTTACTCATTATGTTTTGAGTTATATTTGCAACACTTTAAAAAAGAAGAGTCGATGTTAATTTAATTAATCTGTTGACTAATAAATAAATTATTTACGTCAGTTTATAATACCAAGGTGTTAACTTTGTTATTATAACAGGTTTATATCCTATAATTATTACGGCACGCTGGTAATTTATTGGCATACATCGGTGATAAATTGATTGTTCCTTATTTTGATCAATAAATATAACGCACATACATTACTGATACCTCTCCACTCTACAGATTTTTCAGATTTTTCCTTTATTTTTCAATTATGCATGTATTGGCTTTACAAATCTAATTCAATTACTTGGTAAATAAACCATCTAAAAAAATTCTGAAACATTTTTATTCTAGAAACGATAAAATTTTTTAGTTTCAATGATTTCAATGAAGTTGGCTTTTTTTAGTTTTCCCGTACTTTACACAAAAGTGTCTGCGCCACTAATATTACTAACTTTCACAGCACCTGCTTTAGGCATTTTGTTGTGCTTTTTTACTTATGGATAGAAGTAGCTCTTACTTCAAATAATTATTTTATAATTTTGTACGTATATTGAACGTGATGTATCGACGGCCTAGAAATGCACTTATGAAGTTGTGACATACAAGGTGGGGCAGTGAGACGGAGATTTCAATTGTATCTCAAACATCAAGTTACTTTTTTAACTCCCGACGAAAAAAGAGGAGTGTTCGATGTATCTGTGTATCTGTTTGTGACATCGTAGCTCCCACACGGAGGAACCGATTTTGATTTAGTTTTTTTTTTGTTCGAAAGGTGACCTGATCGAGAGTGTTTTTAGCTATAGTTTGATTCAAATAAAGTTGGGTATGACTCATTCTTGAAATTACTCGAACTATGATTTAGGTGACGTAAGTCTTCATTAAATCAGCAAAGTATCTTTTAGTTAATAATTTTATCGGCAGATGTCTCCACATAAATTTCCATAAAATGTCAAAGAAAGTTGAAACTTATTGAACGTTTTTTATATTTTAAACTAGAAAAATTATCCATTATACCTATCCACTTATTTTATTGATAGTGTCAAAAATATTTTGCTGCGACAGAAAATTGTTATAATTTAGGACACGGTTTGATTATAATTACATACACCATAATACATAACCTACATATTTGTACGTAAACGAATACCTACTTTTTTTTGTTTATTATAAATTAAATCATTTCAGGTGAAAAAATTGATAAAGGTTGCAATTAGTTTGTTGTTCTTAAGATTTATAACAACCCTTCTCGAAGCATAATTATTGCTTTGTAATCGACATAATTCTTGTAGATACTTTACGATAACATAAATATCGATATATTTGCGATTATTTCATTCTTGTGGAAGAAAGTGTGTAGAGTGTAATGTAGTTCGAAGTTCAACGAAATTATAGATGTTTAATATTTTAATTAGTACATAGTTTAAGTAGATTCCATATTGTTCCACGTTAAATGAAAAGCAATTTACATAAATCAGTACATTTTTTTTTTATGATTGTGGACCTGAACAGGCTAAATAAGGCCTATCGTGCTAAAGCACTCAGGAACACTTAGGAGGATGGATAGAGGAATAATGAATTGCCAATAGATGCCTATGAACAGCTACCTTAAATTTTCTCATATCATAAGTGAGAGGAAAACAGGAACTAGGCAGATCATTCCAGAGTTTAGAAGCCGTGTAGAAAAATGTGGATTGCGCCCGTTTGGTACGACACGTGGAGATTTGTACTGCATACTGATGATGTGAATGAGCGAACCGAGTGTTTCTCGCAAAGATAGCCGGAGATGGTATCAAAGAATGTAATTCACCAGCACAATAGTCGTTGTAATAACGATAATACAAAGAAAGAACTGAAACCATCCTTCTATGCTCAAGGGACTGTATGTGAGAAGTTAAAGACGGGTCATTTATAAGCCTAATCGCTCTCTTTTGAATACGATCAACGATATCGAGAGCGTATTGGGGAGCACTAACCCAAAGGTGAGAATTATATTCCAGATGAGGCCAAATTTGGGCCTTATACAGCAGAAGGAGTTGTCGAGAGGTAAAGTACTGCTTAGATCTGTACAAAAATCCTATTTTACGAGCAGCTGTTTTGGTAGTTGACAGAAGATGGTCAACCCATGAGAGATTTGAAGATGTATTCAGTCCACCTATTGTAGAGTTATTATTATTATTATGATTATTAGAATACTCTTCTTAACAGGCATACTGCGCCCAATTACTTAGGAGGAGAACAAGCGGTATCAAGTTTACAATAAACAGAAATTATTATTTAATACGTAGTCTAAGATTAAATGCTTATCTACATTCAAAAAAAGATTGGTTTAAGGTATATTATGAATGGGTAGATTACGAGTTACTAGAGCCGATTTGGTCTGCTTAATAGTGCAGTTAAAAATATCCAGATTAGCTTCGATTGAAGAGTAAGACGGGATCATTTTGTACCAAGGGGAATATAAAAGGACGTTAGTTCGAGTGGCAGGTAGGTGGAACACATTTGAACCTTCTCAAGAGCACTAATGTACACAGCGTAGAAAGGACACCATACCACTGCTCCATATTCCAGTTTCGCACGAACATAAGAGTTGTACAGAATAATAATAGATTGTATAGAAAAATTCTTAGTATTTCGAATTATGAAGCCTAGGCTTATGTATGCCGAGATTATGACTACCCAAGACAAACCCATCTACATTATAATGAAACATAATGTCGTTAAGTTTACGAGAGAACGAAACTACCGAGCATTTAGATTCATTGATTGTCAAATTATGCGAACTACACCAGGTGACAATACTATCCAGAGCGCCTTGCAGAATAAAAGCATCATGATAATTATTAATTACTTTAAACAATAACTTAATATCATCTGCATACTTTAAACAACTTACTTTAATGTTGTCAATCAAGTTATTAATATACATGCATATATATATATATATATATATATATATATATATATATATATATATATATATATATATATATAAAAGCAATGGACCCAAAATAGAGCCCTGCGGCACACCTGAAATGGAGCAACCATTGTAGTAAACTGTTAAACTGCGATTATTGAAATATGAATTAAAAAGTTTGATTAAACTATCAGCAAAATCACAATGTTTCGAGTTTGTTCAAAAGTACACCGTGACTAATAGTATCAAATGCCTTAGGTGGGTCTATATATACAACAACCATCTGCTGTTTATTATCTAGACGTTCAACAAGAAACTGGGTGACACAAAATAGGTTTGTGATGGTGGACCGACCAGGATAAAACCCATGTTGGGCTGGAGAAATTTTGTTACCAATCCAAGACATAAAATGATTGTGTAGCAGAGTTTCGAATGCTTTAGAAAACTTACATAATAAGGAAATAGGTCTATAGTTTGTAATTTCTGCCTTGGATTCCTTTTTTTGTCAGTTTTCCATATAGTGGGAAATACATGTGAGTTTAAAATTTTATTGAAAATAGCAGTTAAAGGAGTCACAAAAATGGAAGAACACTCTTTAATTAAAAAAACACGTATCTGATCAGGTCCAGACGTTATACTAATTTTAAACTTATTTAATGACTTTAAAACTTCATCCTTGGTAAATGGTTTTATGTAGAATCCGGTGTAGAGGGAATATTTAGTTAAAACGTGTGCAATACTCTCAGAAGAAAAGCAACTGGAAAAATACTCGGCGAATGCGCCAACTATTTGATGTGGATTATGCAGCAGTTCACTGTTAAAATGCATAGATGAATTCAATGTAGTACTTTTAGAACGGTTCACAAGACCAAAACTTTTTTGGGTTGGTTTTAAATTCAAGCTCTAAGTTACTTATGGAATAATTTATAAATAATGTTATAAAATTCAGAAATCATTTGCTCGACATCCCCACAACTATAAATAATGTCCCAATTAGTACGTACAAGAGAATTGTATAAGCCAGCGAGATCTGCTTTACGAAAACTATATTCATGTTTTTTTATTAGATGTGGCGTAGGTAGGATATTGATAAGATTAGAAGACATTATGAGTGCAGGTTGGTGTAAATTCTCGGGTAATGAAGGATCGTCCGCTTTTATGGCATTAACTTCAAAATTGGCGCATACAAGATCCAGCAACTTCTTTGAAGAATTTAGAATACAGTTATGTTGTTTAATATTCAAAAATGAAAATAAATTCAACATTACAAATCAATATGTTATGTAAAAATTAGAATATTTATATTACATTGGAATTAAAACATTTAAATTAAAAAAAATTATCAGTGTCACTCTCGGAAGTGGAATCATTTACAGATGTAATTAATGGCTGCTCAACCTCAAAATGTTTTTCAATTTCCCACTACTCTAGGGTCTATTGTTACCGGTTTTCAAGATACAGAGCGTTTTTTAATTTTTTGCCCCCAAGATCTCCAGATCTTACCCGTCTGGATTTTTTCTTGTGAGGAACTCTCAAAGAACACGTTTATTCCAGTCGACCTAGAACTAGAGAACAGCTCATTGACGCAACTCACAACTCAAGTCGGCTAATATCACAAGCACAGGGTGTGCGTGTGCGTATGTGTATGCGTGTGCCTGAGCGTGCACGTGTGCGTGGGCGTGCACGTGTGCATGCGCATACGGGTATGCGCGTGTGCGTACATATGTGTGCGTGTGCGTGTTTGGATGTGTATGTGGATGTATGTTAGTATCCACGATAACTGCAGAACCATAATATGTACGTACTTGCAATTTTGTATTTAAGCTTCATTTCATTTCACCTGGATCTGATTAAACATTGAAAAAAATTCAGCGGTACAGGGGGGTGGGGGTATTAGGGGTAGGTTTTGGTTTTTATCAAATATTTCTGAAACATATTTCAAAAATATAGAAATACCAAGATATAGACCTTAAGTGTTCAAAATTTTTAAATGTCTGAGTAATCATTAATTTTAAAAGAAAACATGAAAACATATTTTTAAAGATAATTTAGTTTCACATAACTTTTGTGTATTCAGAATTTTAATACGAAGCCAAAATGTATTAAAAATTAATTAAACAAGATAGAAAGTACGTAAACTGTACTATCAACATTGTTATAGAAGCGGAATCTTTTTTCATCTAGATGTCTATTAACCTCTATCTGACCTAAAATTTTAAACGTCCATCTGACATAGATTTTTGTTTTTACAATGTTGCCTATTTTCGTTTTGAATGTATCAAAAAGAGGTTTTATAATTATCCTAAAAAATTATTATTATTAAAATTATTTTATTTATTCCAAATTCATCTTTGTAGTTTGGAAGTCCGTGTGTTGTTCCACACCTCATATTCAGTATTTAATTATCCTTTTCATCGTAATTGTCACAGCACCTGGTTCTCTCTTTAGTATGTTTTTAACACTTCCGGGGGCGCGCATGCAACCTTGTTTTACAGAACCTCGCCTACTAGTGGTACTGCGTAGTTGTATTTTTAGGTCATCGAGTGATGATTAGGAATAGACACAATAGTACTGTTACATCTAAACGCTATTGTACGTGATTATCAATTTAATAAAACGTACAAACCTAGAGCTAAAAGCTTTGCTTAAGAATCGATAATTATAGTTTAGTTTGAGTTAAAATTAAGTCAGTGAAAATTGTTACCTTGTAATTAAAATTACTTCAGGAAAAGTAGCTTGCAGGTTTAAAATATTGGTGACGGTATGTCGGGAATCATTTGGATAAATTATTTTAAGAAGACCTAGTTTGGTTTTTATAATACGTTGGTCTAGAGTCGATTTTCCAAAGTTTAGAGGCGACGAAAACAGATCATATTACATTATTTTTTGCGAAGTACTTTAAATTCAACTCGTTTTTACCGCACTTACCTTTTGAAGGAATGGCTTTTTATGATTGGTAAATTGACGCGAAATCTGTTAAATTTGTAAAGGAGCGATAGTCAAGATGTAGAAGAAACATGTTGCGGTGCTGGGGTGTGCGTTGTGATTTGAGTGCGGACTGAACTTAATTACGTTCTGTCGGGCTTAATTGAAGTTGACGTCGTGAGAGTTATCCTGTTCAGAGAGTATTGAGCCACCCCAAAGACATTGAGTATCAATTGCCAGAAGTGGCATTTATACGGGACCATCGAAGAGGAATTAGTGTTTAAAGTTAGTGCTATTTGATTATTCTTGGGAAAAAATCGCGTTTTGCGGATTCTTTTATTGTAAGTTCAACGTATTCACTAAACACGTTCGCGTGCACATCTGCTCCAACAAATGAAAGAAATTGCTATAAATCTAAATTTCGCTTTAATAAAATTTTTGTATATAAAGGACAAACACGTTTTGTAGACAAATGAATGTATAGACATATTCGGTTGTTCAATGGAAACCCATATTTGGTCAAATTAGCCTTGGAAAAAATTTAATCTCCAAGTTAACGTTTTGTAACGTCAGTAATGTTTGTAACTGTCACACAAATCAGTCTTATTATATTTTGTAGTCATTTTAAATATTACGACTTTGAATTGGAATTTGTTATAAAAATCCGTTCAAGTTTGACCAACGTGCGGTCATTTAATTTTTGTGTGCTGAGAGTTTGCAACCAACGCAAATCCATTTCCGATTACAGAGACTTTATGAAGAAGCATCTTATGCCTATCCAGCTGTAAAGGAATGGTACCGAAAATTTAGAAATGATAAAGAGGGAGCAAAAGATGCTCCGCGACCAGTTGCATTGTGTACTGCATCAACAGTCAGGAATATAGCGTGTGAGTAGGGTTTGATTAGAGAAAATCGTCGAATTTCAATCAGAGCGATATCACACAAAATATTGATGTAAGAGTAGGATCCCTCCATAGTATCGTACAGAAACTGGGTTACAGAAAAGTTTTTGCGCAATGGGTTCCTCGTCTTTTGTTCAATGATCAAAAATTTTTGCGGACGGGTTTGTCACACCTTACAGAGTACAACGTAAATAGTAATAACTTCCTTTTATCACTGGTGATGAAACTTGGTGCCATTATTTCGAACCATCTAGTAAGGTGTCATCGATGCAATGGAAACATTCAAAGTCACCACCACCAAAAAAGTTTACGACAACAAAGGATCATTGCTGGTAGAATTGAAAGAACATAGAGTGAATATTATACAACTCTATACAACGAAATCCTGAAGAAGCTTCATCAAGCAATAAGACGAAAACGTCCAGGAACACTTTCCAGTTCCGTAATTTTGCATCGCGACAAGGTGCAGCATCATGTCTCAAAACGTAGTGAAAGAAAATTTGCAAAGAACAAAAAAGGAGGGTTTTTAGAACATGCACCCTACAACCCAGATTCATCGCCTTGCGATTTCCATATCGTTGGTCCACTAAAAAACGTATTGAAAAGTGGGCGCCGTCAAGGAATTCTTTAACCAGCAGCCACGAGAATTTTACGACAGGGGTTTAAATCTGCCTTAATTGTACAGGTAATTGTTTGTAAATTTATTTCTGAATATATTTTTTATAGATCAAAGATGGGTTTCAATTGAACAACCCTAGTATTAAACCAGTTGACTCAGTTATTTAATCAGTTGGTATTGGCTTGAATATTTGCGTCTCTAAATCTGTATTAACGTAACTCAGAAAATACGGTTCGTTGAAAGTTGACAACTGCGAAATTGCTGAATGGGAAGCGGCATCTAAGATGCCCAGAAGAGTTGGCTTCTACCGCTCCACTACCTAGAGGGTAGATCATATGAGAAATATCTATACCGCTGTATAAATGAAAGGGGTCAATTGATGTGAACTAAGATAATTACTTTCATTCAGTTTGTTTTAATAAAGCGTTTTTGTTTTTTTTTTAATTGCATTTGTCAGGCGGTTGAATACAGTTTCTCGTGTTTAAATACAGCCCTTTAGGCAAAGCGTAATATGGTGATTGTATGCAAATTTACCTATTAAAAATTTGTCGAACTGATGTGTTCGGCATATTCCTTTTTGATGTTATTTAAAATTAAGGTACTAAAACATATGATTTTGGGAATTTTAACCTTGCAAGAGCTAACCCCGATTTTATTATTAGATTTTACAAAATTGAATGTGTTTTTTACTTTACAGCGACAACGTTCAATTATTATTTTTATATTTTAATGAAAGCTTTAACGTAACAATTTGGGAAAGCTCTCCTTATTAGATTAGATGCTATTTTGTTTTTTATAGGTATAATTTTGCTTGGGATTTAACGTAATGTAAATATAAAATAAATAAGATCGTTGACCGATCAGCAAGTTTTTTTTTGTTTGGAACTTAGCTGTGAACTTATCGCGTTTAGGTATTACGGTCCCTATAGTTACATTTATAAACATTCTAGCCTCTATAACATGACTTATAACTTACCCTTATTGTGTTTTACGTACTACGAGCTATCCTAAACGCAGAAATTGTAAACACGCCCACCCCTTTATTCCATTGAGCTACCGGTCCCTTCCTTATCTGTTACTACCGATCTACTGCCATTTTTTCGCCCGTAACACAGGGATGCCTTTTTAATGAAAAAAAAATAACGAAAATGATGAAAATACCATACATATCAAATTATACGGGCTGTTTCTCTCGAAATCGCCAGATAATGTCAGTGGTATTCATGCTAATGTCGTTGAAGAATCAGACCATTTTAGAAACTACGCCACTGGAATATTTTTGAGATGGCAGTTACATTAAAATTTAGGTTCTTCTCACTTTTCTGAACCGCATCATTATATCTTCAGCCGTTATTGAATTATATCCGAGTTACCTCTCTAATTCTTTCTCCTTATCTTCATTAGTGCTATCTGCTGCCGCAGTTTGTTACACCTACTCCGGGTAATCCCGCATAATTTTTGAACATATTCATTACTCATATTTTCCAATTTTGCATTTACAATTGGTTTTTTCTTTTATAAATGTATACTTTAGTTTACTAGAAGCGATTTCATTGATTCTTTACGGAAATTTAGATTTTTCTAATTGTCCTTCCAGGGAAAGACGCATAATGAGTCAAAAGAACTTGTTACCTGAAACGACAAAGCCTTGTGACTATTATTACTACATGTATAGTAATTTTAGTATGCACGCCCACATAATGCTACCACGCATATACACTACATCCAATGGGGCCTGATGAAATTGAACGCTATTTCTCGTGCCATATTGTGTTATGCATAGTATAAATATGTTCCTACAGAGCTTCATTCTTATGGTTACGATCATAGTCTGCTGCAAACTTAGGCAGTGGTCTTAGTATCCTAAGAGGTTAACACATAAAAAAACCCAAGTGACAACACTTCTAGAAGACAGGCACGAGAAGACGAAGCATTATAAAACTAAATAGAAACTGCGTTAGTGTAAAAACATTACATAATTGTGAGGATACTTTAACAGTTAATCATGATCCCCGTTAATTAATTTATCTAATTTTGTATAACGTCATACTTTAAATGTTTTGTTACAAGAATTAGAGCATTGAAGCGTAAGTAGGTAGGTAGCGCTCGATTAGGTGACATCTAGCAACGCACGCAATCGCGGCTAACAGGCACAGTGTAGTATATACCATTAATAATAATAATTTTAATTTGGGTTTAATTATTTTACTCGTCGCGACAAATGCAATTGTTGAAATGTCAAGTTTATGATACGTTTAAACAATAAGTGGTTTAAACCCTAAAATAGATTACTATTATTATAAGTATTAATCGTGAAAGCTTTCATATTTATAGTAATGTTTACCATTACTTACGGTGTTTATTAATCATTCCTAAACATTTTTCATTAATATATTAAGATGTAAGGATAAAACAATAGTGAAGGAAAAGGAAAAGGTAACTTGTTGAGAGGGTGGGCTACTTTAGCTTTCCTTAAGCCGCAGTGATAAATTCCCAACGTACTCTATACATTAAGTATGTATACATGGCGGGACTAAGGATGTTGCGATAAGGATCGAATCGGAAGGAACTGAGTTAGGATTCTGAGTAAGAAGTTATTAGCCCAGTGTTCGCTTAAACAGCCGCACATAATGTGCGTATATACAGTTATCATGCCATTATGTGTGCATGATGAAAATCCCCTGAAATAAAATAATAGTGAAAAACCAAGCATATACGGTCAAAACCGTAAGTATACAGTGTTGATATGTTAGTGTGTGGTAAGCACAAAGCGATGGTTTAAGAGCCGCAAGCGGACCAAGTGATTTAGCATTATCAAATGAATGGTGCAAAATCAACTTCAAATGGCCTAACCATGTGTGAGTGCATGACGTCCAGAACTATACTTAAATATAATCATTGTAGTCTTTAATCATGGTTTACGATTAACATATAAACCGTTAAGAACCAAGTGACTAGTGATAGTTTCTAAATTTTACGGTTAAACTTCACAACTCTGTGTCTTTAACAATTGTTGCAAAAGGGTTTACAAGTTTGGTGCTTCACATGTGAGAAGACCGAAAAGACAAAAAAAAGTTGTTGAAATAAAATGCTGTTCCGACAGTTATATCTGACATGAGACCAGGAAACCGCGGTTTCTGGCGTTTAATATTACTGCTGGTCGTGGTAAAAAAATCAAAAACTACTGCCCACACCTTGTAGACGAAAATGCAAAGCTATATGTAATGCCAGATCCAGTGCATATATTCTAAAATATTGTTACAAGTTTGGTGCGTCATAAACAGTTCACCATTTCGACTACAATTATGGAGAAACACAAATTGCGTTCGGAGTACATACAAATTGCGGCCATAAAGCGTGTGTTTGAACTTGATTCTCATGGCGAAATAAAAATTGCATATCGGCTAAAGGAATACATGTTTCAGCCGGGTCATTTTGAAAAAAATCGCTGTTAACATAGCATACGCCCGTTTCCACCATGACACTTGCTGATATTAGTTACCACATTTCAAAAGGCACCCTTCCCACCAGACATGAAACAACAGCATGGTTTTGTAAACAAATATATGTGGTTCAGCATCATAACTCCACGATCTAGTAAGCTAGGATTGTCTTATAGTAATGCTGAAGTCTATTCATTTTTTTAAACAATTCATGGGCATTGTGTATAATATGACTGTGGATAAAGGAGACTGGAGACCATTTCAGACTGGGGTTTTTTTGGCAACCCAAACTTTATTGGAGATACAGGAAGAGTATTTACAAACCCATGCCTTTCGTTTTGTATTATTAGGGAGACTAACTGAAGATGCCGATGAAAATTTATTTACAGTGATCCATAGTCCAACACCAGTTCCAACAGCACGCGATTTTAAGGTTGCCTTGCGGTTATTAACCTTATTACAATATGAGTGTCAAGTTGTTCGCAGTAATTATTTCACTGACAGTAGAACACACTTAATCACTTATTGTAAAGATCAACATCACACCGTAGATCAGCAGGATGAAATGGAAATTTTATTGTTCTCAGAAATGGAAGTGGATAAACATAACACCAATCCGGACGAAGCTGTTAAACAGTCATTATATTACTTGACTAATATTAATTTATAATAAGTTTTGTTATGAACGAATAAGTTCAAAGGTAAATATGTAATTAAAAATTATCATTAATTTTATTAAATACATAAATACATAGATTACCTCGAGTAGAATTTGAACCTACGACCTGTACTTTGCTAGAGTACCGCGCTAACCCACTGCGCTATCGAGATTCAAGCCCCAATCGATGTAAATTTTGGCAAAAAAAAATGTACCTTTGAACTTATTCGTTCATAACAAAACTTATAATAAATTAATATTAGTCAACTTGCTTTGGTATGTGTGAATCCTTGCGATATTGCAGGCTCACATTCCATTAATGTAAGTAATTTGATTGTAATCTCATTATATTTATAATTTACATCAGTTCTACATAGGTAAAGGCAAAATTTTCATCGATTGGGACGTGAATCTCGATAGCGCAGTTGGTTAGCACGGTACTCTAGCAAAGTACAGGTCGTTGGTTCAAATCCTACTCGAGGTAAACTTTTTATTTATGTATTTAATAAAATTAATAATAATTTTTAATTACATATTTACCTTTGAACTTATTCGTTCATAACAAAACTTTCAATAAAAGCATAATAACACGATTTTGTAGTTTTTCACTATACAGGGTCCGCCTTTGGGAGCTGATCCTATGAGTATCCGTTAAACCAAACTTACTATAATTTTGAAAATTTGGTGACAGGGTAATTAATGATCTTAGGGCTAACTCATCTAAAATATTTTCACGTTCGTACCGCTTCCGGTTATACCGGAAGTCGGTACTCAGTCGCTTATTTTAAATGGAACACCCCGTATATTAATACATTTTTGGATTCTATGTCGAATTTTAAGGTAAGTTTGTTAAATAAACTAGATACGAAATTTCAGTCGTTTTCAAAAAAAAACATTTTTCTAAAAAAATTGACAGATGCGGTCTCAGTAATAACTCGTTAATTGTTCTGTTCCTGTCAAACAATTTGAATAAAACTTTGAGGTGTTGTAGGCAAGGTTTATTGCAACAGTCTGCAAAAATGACATTTGTATTTTCATAAAAATAAAATTATGAATGTCTAAACTTGACTATCAAAAATGCAAGTTACTCAAAAAATCAAATGGAAACCCTATTTTTATTACTCAGATCGATTTAACGTCAAAAATTAAGGTAAGTTTGTTTAAAACTTTATTTGCCTAAACGTAACAGTTTCATACTTATTATCAAAAAGTCCCAATTTTAAAATTTGTGATAAAAATGAGCTACATACTTAAATCTAGTATTCCTTGTTCGTGGTCACCATGGAAACCAAATAATTGAGAATTTAAATAAAGAAAAATATTTGAATAAGTTACTGCAAAAAATTATAAAAATTGATAATTCGATATACAACATAAGTGTAAAAATTTAATACATTATGAGTAAATCGAAGAAAACTACTTTTACTGCGGAGGTAATACATACTTATCAGCGCATCATTACACGATAAAGATGCTTATTTATTTTGTTTTTCTTTTGTAGTCAATAATTTAATAAAATTGTTGACATTTTGTGTTTTTCTTGATGAAATGGCTCGACTTGAATATTCTAATACAGATTATTTGAATTTAATTTTAATTCACGGAGAATGTCATAGAGTTGTAAAACGAACAGTAAGAACATTTATCGAACGCTATCCTGAGCGCCCCCGACCATCAGCAGATACAATAAGACGTGTGGTTCAAAATTTGGAACAGTTTGGCACATTTAAACACTCTGAGCCTCGCAAAAAACACTGCTATTGATAACGAACAAAATGAAGTTATAACTTTAGGATATTTCCGTACCTATCCTTGTAATTCCATAAACGACGCGAAAACAGATATTGGCTTAACACCAACAACTATCAGAAGAATTCTTAAGAAACATAAGTTTAGACCATACTGTTTACAATTAGTTCAACATTTGAAAGGAGCGGATTTCTTGAAACGTATCGAATTTTGTGAAACAATTTTGCTCAAAATACAAGAAATTCCTAATTTTTTGACTAATATCATATTGACGGACGAATCTAAATTTACGAAAAATGGCATATTTAATCGCCGAAACTCGCATTACTGGAATAACAAAAATAGCAATCCAATTCGCGAATGCCATTTTCAGGAAATTTGGAATTTTAACGTATTTTGTGCTATTCGGAATAACGAAATCTTTGACGTGTATTTTTACAACGAAAATTTGAGAGGTTTAAAATAGTCGATCGTTGCGATTTATGATTACAAATTTAATTTCTAGGAGAAAATTATCTTGAGATATTAAACACTCGAATTCAACCCCGATTAAATCTAGAAGGGGAAAATGTATGGTACCAACAAGACGGTGCTCCCCCTCACAACACCAACGCTGTTTCCATAAAACTTTATGAAATTTTTGAAGATCGTTGGTTTGCCAATATGATCCCTTTCCATGGCCACCTAGGTCACCTGATCCTACACCAATTGATTTTTATCTTTGGGGTCGAATTAAAAATATTGTTTATGCTACACCACTAACGACTAGAGAAGATTGCATTGCAAGAGTGCAAAATGCCTTCAATTCTCTTTCTCCACAAGAAATTCAAAGAGCTACAAATGAAGCCGTTACAAGACGGGTTCAACAATGTCTTGCGTCTAACGGGCAACATTTTGAACATTTATTGTAAATTAATTTACATTTGATCACGAGCAAGAAATACTAAATAAGCGACTTTATCGTGTAAGATGCACTGATAAGTATGTAGTTACTACCTCCGCAGTAAAAAGTAGTTTTTTTCGATTTACAATTTTTTACAGTAACTTATTCAAATATTTTTCTTTATTTAAATTCTCAATTATTTAGTTTCCATGTATGTAGCTCATTTTTATCACAAATTTTAAAATTAGGACTTTTTTGATAATAAGTATGAAACTGTTACGTTTAGGTAAATAAAGTTTTAAACAAACTTACCTTAATTTTTGACGTTAAATCGATCTGGGTAATAAAAAATAGGGGTTTCCATTTGATTTTTTTGAGTAACTTGCATTTTTGATAGTCAAGTTTAGACATTCATAATTTTATTTTTATGAAAAATACAAATGTCATTTTTTGCAGACTGTTGCAATAAACCTTTGCCTACAACACCTCAAAGTTTTATTCAAATTGTTTGACAGGAACAGAACAATTAACGAGTTATTACTAAGACCGCATCTGTCAATTTTTTAGAAAAATGTTTTTTTGAAAACGACTGAAATTTCGTATCTAGTTTATTTAACAAACTTACCTTAAAATTCGACATAGAATCCAAAAATGTATTAATATACGGGGTGTTCCATTTAAAATAAGCGACTGAGTACCGACTTCCGGTATAACCGGAAGTGGTTCGAACGTGAAAATATCTTAGATGAGTTAGCCCTAACATCATTATCCTGTCACCAAATTTTCAAAATTATAGTACGTTTGGTTTAGCAGATACTCATAGGATCAGCTCCCAAAGGCGGTATAGACACCTTTGACTGTCACATAAATTTTTATTAAACGTCAGTTATCAAAGTATGGAATCAGGAGAACAAAACTGTAAAATAATAATACGTTGTGATTCTGAAAAATTGTGATTGTGCGAATTAGTGAAAATGCATAGTAATTCAGACAGTGATGAACAATTTACGAATACTCCACCACACTTGCAAGAAGCAGCTAGGTTCTCTAAATTTGTTACCCACAAAGTCAAGACAAAGGTACGAAAAGTACTATGAATTGTTTAACATCTGGAAAAAGAGTAAAAAAGCAAAAAAAAGCTAACAGAAAACGTATTACTTGCGTATCTATTGTAAATATCAAAGATTGTAAATGCAGGTACACTACGGTCTGAATGTTCAATGTTGAAAAGGACTTTTAATGTCAAGGAAAATTTTAATTTTGATAATTTTCATAAAGTTCGAGCATTTTTTAATAATAATTGCGTAAATTACCTGCCCAAAAAGTCCAAAACTTTGACCCAAGAACAATGCATTAAGTTTGTAAGGAAGTAGATGATTCTGAATATCTTATGATAAAGGTAAACAAATAGATTAAGATAAACTAATTTCGTTTTTTTTATTAACGTTGAATTGAAATATGAAGCTTGACCAAATAGATTATAGTGAAGATATATTGATTGTTACAGTTCCAGAAACAAAAAATAATATTACAAGGACGCTAAACAATCACAAACCAAACAGTTGACGGATTAAATCTACTTACAATATACAACAAATATATTTCCCTTAGACTTACCCACAACCCTCATAATCGCCTACTCATTTATTACAAGAATAATAAATCTACAGTGCAACCGATCGGAAAAAACGCATTCAGCAAAATTTCAGGAAAAATAGACACTTTTTTGAAACTACCTGAACCTAGTACATACACAGGGCATTGCTTCCGCCGTAGCTCTGCAACCCTTCTAGCTAACTCAGGAAGTGGTTTGATAACACTTAAAAAGCATGGCAATTGGCGTTCTTCTGCAGTTGCAGAAGGATATATCGACGACTGCTTATCGAATAAGATTAATATTTCTTAAAAAATCCTGACAAACCAAGAACAGCAGCCTAATACTCGCTGAAAAAACACAACTGAAGTGTGAAATAATTCCGATCAAATAAATGAATTGCCAGTTAATCTAGATAATTCCAATGCACCATCAATTTCATCCGTAGAAATAAGTCACCATACTGCTAGCACTTCAAGCACCTACCAAATACCTATAAATTCTGATATTACTATCCATAATTGTGCTGAAGCGATAATTAACATTAATTACTATAATAAATAAATTCGTAAATCCGTTAAGTTTCTTATTAAATTCTGTTTGCATTTATAAAATTAAAGATTTTTGTTATATTTTGGTAAGCGAAAAACAGTTGAGTCACATGCAGAAAACGCTTTAGCAGCCCTTAGCTATTAGCTGCCCTCGCTTCGCTTCGCTCCGCTTCGCTCGCTCGTGCAGCTAATAGCCGCGGGCTGGTAAAGGTCATTTTCTGCCCTTGTGACACAATATACTATTTCGCATAACGTTTCATACTAATCATAAGGATTAAAAGAAGAACATCACAAATGTATAAGTACACTTTATTCTATCAAATTTAATTTTTAATTTCGGACATAAATATGCATCCGATGAGTTCGATATGAGATGTAGAAATAAATCTTGTTGGTACTACTTAACACACTTTTAAAGTATACTTGTTTAGTAACATGATTTTAACACATACTCTATTGATATTACAAATGTCATTTTTTAAATTTGGTTAGTATATTGTATTCAGCGTAGTAAAAAATATTTCAAGCGTTGAAAGCCTACACTTCACTACGCCGTACTCATAATCCTACACAATTTCTGCCAAAACTATAAAACGAAACAATCTCATTTATAATACAAAACTAAATTATTGCCAATCTCGCTTCATTATTGTGACACACTTTAATATACTTAATTATGTACAACTTGCGAGGGTATACAATTGTCAATCCCTCATCAACAAAAGCGATTAAAATTGAAAACAATGAGGTGATGTTGCAAGCTTATAAAGTTTATAACGTAGTTAACAGAACATCTATGCGCTTAAATTATTATTAATATCAAGTAATAATTCCTTTAACACAAAAGTTGGACATTAGAGAAAACAGGATGTAATGATTTCTTTTAAAGCGTAATTAATTATATTACTCCCTCATCGCCACTTCAACTTGAAACTAATTAAGGAAAATTGGCGAAACTTTTATTAAAATTAACATCAAGGAAGCTGAACTCGAAAGTAAATTAATTCTGTTAAGGATAGTTAATAGATGTAAGTTGCTTAAACACTTAATTACGTATTTATTAGTAGCAAGTCAAATGTTTTCATAATCGTTATTAAAAATAAATAATGCACACTATCAGTAGATTACAACAGACTGTGCGTGATAGAAAAGGAAAATAAACACAAAAAATTTTTTTTTGTAATTACAAGCGTATTACAGATTAATAATTAGTACTGTGTTATTTGATATAGATATATTTGGCCGTTGTATTCCACCTTATTTCAATTACACAAGTTTTTGAAATTCTTGGACAGATTATGTCAGCGGCTTATGATAAACATTACTGTACCTTTCGTTAATAAATGACAATCAAATCATCAACTTAATGTTACAAACAACATACGTAGTTTTTTACAAATTTAAATGTTTCGATAACCATTACAGTTATCTTCTTCAGCAAAATAGTTTTTGAAAACATGTACGAACACGTCAATTTTGTTTTCGTAAAGATGAGCCAGATATTTAACAGGTTAAATATTGTTAAACCACCTTCAAAATAACCAATCAGTACCCCTTCTACGGAAGAATGCTTAATAATGAAAAATTTCACAATCAAGAAACAAATTTACCGAAATCCAATCAAATTATAATGCGCGTGCGTGCGTGCGTGCGCGTGAGGTATGAGGTGTGAGGTGTGAGGTATGAGGTGTGAGGCGTGAGGTGTGAGGTGTGAGGTGTGAGTTGTGAGGTGTGAGGTGAGGTATGAGGTGTGAGGTGAGGTGTGAGGTGTGAGATGTGAGGTGTAGGTGTGAGGTGTGAGATGTGAGGTGTGAGGTGTGAGATGTGAGGTGTGAGGTGTGAGGTGTGAGGTGTGAGGTGTGAGCTGTGAGGTGTGAGGTGAGGTGTGAGGTGTGAGGTGCGAGGTGCGACGTGCGCGGTGCGAGGTGCGCGTGCGTGCGCGTGCGTGCGCGTGTGTGTGTATTAAATTAAAGTAATACTGTGATAGCTTAGTAGGTAATTTATATCGAGGTCTAGGAAAAACACAGCAGAATACCTAAACATCCCAACATTGAAAATTAAAATTAAAGCAGACCATTTTTCATAATTGCAAGATGCCAAAACCTATTTATTCTAAGATTCTCTTCTTATTTAATGAAGTTCTTAGGATGTTTATGTATTTCAATAGCTTCTCGCGTTAGATGCACATAATAATAAGTTTGTATTGATAGGATTTCCATATTATCAAACTGAATGTTATGATTTTAATTATTTAACGAATGGTCAGCTATGGTAGACTTCTCTGGTTGATTCAATCTGCAACACCTCATATGTTCTTTACGTTTAGTGTCAATGTTAACGTTTTGTGATTCCAATATATACTTTTCCACAAGAACAACATGACCTATATTCTAAAAGCTGATAATGGATTTGAAACCTCTTTAGGTGATCTTTTGAAAACTTATTAAAACATCTTCTATTCCTGAAGAAATAAAAATGAGATTAACTAGCTCTGAAGCTCTTTCACCAGAACTATATGGTTTACCAAAGACTCATAAAAGTAATGGTGCTTTAAGACCCATTGTCAGTACCTATAACATTGCGAAACATATTACCCTTTTATTACAGCTTCATATAGGAAATACACCTTATTATATCTAAAATTCTGCACATTCCATTCCATACTGAAGTTCTTTTAAAAGAAACCATTAAATATATTAATCATATTTTCCGAAAGATATAAAACTTCTATTTGAGAACTGTAGTGACACTACCCATATAGTTAATCTCGATTATAGATTTCACTATTGCACACTAAAGATTTCATGAATCATTCAAGGATTTAATTTCGGAGTACGGGGCGGCCAGGAGAATTCGCTGCCCCGCCCAATCGAACGATGTGAAAAATTGTTGTTTAAATGCTCCCGGACTCTAAGTGGATAATGTGACGGCGCACCGTCGTGCATAAACCACATATCCTGCCTTACAACTAGAGGAATTTCTTCAAGTAAACCACCAAAAATTATAAATAATTTTCTGTACTTAATCTTGTTGGAAGTTCAAAGGGACCAATGAAATGATCGCCAATAATTCCATAACAGATATTTATTGAAAATTCATGTTGAAAATGAGCCATTCGAGGTTGAGATCTCGGTCCGAAAAGATCAACTTTAGATAAGACTAGCCAGTCTAATTGAAAAAAGATATTGTCGTTTTCACGATTATGGAGCCGGGCTACAACAGGCGCCGCTACCAGCAGTTCCTGGAGGAGAAGGTATCTCGGGAAGAGCCGCTGTCACCGACGACGGCCCAGGAGTTACGGGAGTTCCAGATACCGCCAGCGATACCGTCACTGCTCGATCTACCGTTCGAGAGAGCGAGCAGCGACGCGCCCCCTGCCGCCACCGTACAGAAGAAAAGGCGGCAAAAGATACCGCCACCGTTAGAAGGCATCACCCCCTAGAAGATACGCCCTGCAGCAAGGGAGAAGACGACGCAAGAGGACACCAGGGAGAAGGTCCCTCGGTAATCCTTCGTCAGAAGGAGAACTGAATTGCGTTCTCCCGAGAAATGGACCGACAGCGGATCGCCTTCACGAGGGCCAAGGCCTTCAGCGAAGGTATACGGGTTCAGCCTGCCTCACTCCAGGACCGAGACAGGCTGATTAGGTATATGGATAGGTGTGCTACTCCGTATCACACCTACCAGGCAAAGAGCTATCCGAGGTCGACGTTAGCTAAGAGCTAAAAACGCAAGGTGTTAATGCTATCTCTGTTTTTAGGAGCAGCGAGGACGCCCGATCCCCCTCGTCATGGTGGAGTTGCCGTCCGAGGACGACAGTGAAGAAGATCCGAGGTGTCAGCACTTTGTGCGCCCGCCTCCGAGTCACCGTCGAGGGAGTTGCGGCGGAAATCCGGCATCGGAAGAGTCACCGGTGTCACAGGTTCCGCCTCAGGCACAGTCGTGTTGCGGCGGAAATCCGGCATCGGCAGTGTCCGGTGTCAAGGTTTCCGTCAGGCATCACCCCAGGAAAAGTGTTAACCGCGGTGGGGACCACCCCGCCAGCTACAAGGGATGCCCGAAGTTCCCTCGACCTCTGCAACGGAAGAAGACGGAAGTACATCAGAGACCGAAGAGGACACCGCCGACGGCGGCGCCTTCTTCAACCCGGACCGGCGTCAGTTACGCCCGAGCGACAGTAGGCAAGGTTGAGAAGGCGGTAGTACCGTAACGGCCCCCGCCGCTGTCGTTACCCCGCCTGCCCAACCCGTCTTAGGGTTCGACGCCATATTGGGCCTCCGCGGAGGTCTCGACATGGAGAAGGCCCTATCTGTCATCCGTAAGGTGGCAGCAGCGCTCGTTCAGGCGCAAACTACGATGGACCTGTGGGGAGTGATCCTCACGCACGATTCAGAGGTGGTTGCCCTTTTCGGGTAATCATACAAAGGTCCGGAGCGTAGTCTGCTGCCTCAGATAAGTATATAGTATCGACAATTTAATTTATTCTGTTCTGTTAAAACCGACACACAACTAACACATGTTTCCATTTATTTCAGATACGCAGGGCACCAGCAACGAGCCACAACCGAGCGACAACAGGACAGTCCACACAACATACTCCAACAACACCACATCTTTTACGAACGACCAACAATGCTAAGCACAACACTGTCAACAGGCAATCCATACGACCCACACCCCAACAACTCCACTATCCACGCGCGGAAGAGGAAGAAGATTCCTGAGCAGCGCACCACCAATACAACACAATACACATTTATTATTATATTTAGTATTAAGTGTGCTATGTATTATTATAAAATGAATTGTTATTTCTAAAAATTTTAATAAACTTTGTTGAATTGAATGAAGAAGAAATGAAAACGAGCTTCTTTGTATTTATGAGGATTACCGAATCATAGTAATAGTTATTTCTCCAATTAAAAACTCCGCGGCGTGTGAATGTGGCCTAGTCAGTAAACAGTACCTTTTTTAAAAATGGTGGATCTTGATTGATTTGATTGAGCATCGATTGACAGAAATGTATTCTGCGTGGTAACTTATTGTGCAATAATTACAGCACAATGATCCGAAATGTTACGCGACAATTTTCTGTACGTAAAATTCTTGAAAACTGACTTATACACCAGTACCTTATTTAATTAGATTTTCTGAATTTTGACTAAAAGAATGTATTTCAAAATTTGTACATCTAAACTTTTTAATTGAAATCGATAGAGAATGAAATGATTCTATTGTATTTTGGGATTAACACAATCATATTTAGTAATAGTTTATTATTACTCCAAGTTTATAAAATGCGGATTGTAATGTGCTTAAACAAGTAATACAGTACTCTGTATTAATAAAAATAATGACTGTTTTTGATTAGCATCGATTACAGAATATGTATTTGTGGTATTATTGCAATAATTAATTGTACGGCGTAAATGATCCGTAAAGTGTTACGATACATTTTTTGTCGAAAATTCGTATAAATTATTGATTTACTTACATGTATTGCGAAGTGTTAATTCAGGATATTTTGAAATTTGACTAAATAGAAGATTTCACTAAATTTTGACGTAAATTTTGAATATTGATCTTACGATTGGACATATTCGAATTTGTATTGGATATTCACATGAAATTTCAATTTACGTTTCATAAACTCAAATCATATTGACTTTCTTAGTTCAAATATTTGTTTGAAACTTCATAAATACCTAACCTAACATTTTGATAAAACGGATATTGTCAATATATTTAAATTTAACACTCAATAACTTATACAAGAATATTGTATTCAGTATAATAAATAAATATGACAGTTTCTTTAGTAGTCACAGGCCACTTTCAAATATTGTTGTTTTGATATGTACTGCAATATTAAAATTGCAATATCTCGAAAACGCCTTAAGGGTGTTCATCAATATATTTTTTATGTCGAAAATTGGTTTTTAAAGGAAACAGTTCAATCGTATTATAAAATATCGTTTTAGAGATCTCGCCAGTGCGGCGTGCAATATTAAAATGGTAATACCTCGAAAACGCCTTAAAATATGCGAGTAGAACAAGTATACCTTTTCTGTTTTAAAATAATCAAATTTTATTATTTAGCATTAAAATGCACATAACTAAAGGGAGTAAAAAAAACCTGAATTTATCCCATTCGAACTGTGTAACTAGCGCCCTCTAGGAGTATCATAAAAAATTATGACAGATTCGTGTTTATCACCCTTAAAAATGAAGTGTACCAAATTTGAGTTCAATACAGTGTGCTGTTTTTTTAACTATTACGAATTTTCAAAAATAATATGCCAACTTTAACGCCCTATATCTCGTTTGCTATTAATATTTTACTAACGCATATTTTTGTTAAACGACCTATTTTGATCACATCTTTCTACAGTTATGGGACACCCTGTATAATAGATTCCTTTTTGGCTCCTTAAGAATTTGTTTTCGTATTTCGCTCAAATTAATGTGAAAATATCGGCATGTGCCCAATGTACGCCAATTTTTAAACACCTTGTTTAAAGAAAATTATTATTATAAATATTGCCACTAAGTTTTACTAAACTGTTATTGCACTCCATTATAATGAAGGAAATTTCAGTTTAAGGATCATTATGAAAATTATTTTCACGTGATTATTCTACGAATCTAATGTCTTTGCAATAATTGACAATGTGAAAAAAAAGAGCTTTCTTCGGCAATCACTGGATATGGTTATCTATAGTATTGTATACAGGGTCCGCCTTTGGGAGCTGAAGCTATGAGTATCTGCTAAACCAAACTTACTATAATTTTGAAAATTTGGTGACAGGGTAATGATGTTAGGGCTAACTCATCTAAAATATTTTCACGTTCGTACCACTTCCCGTTATACCGGAAGTCGGTACTCAGTCGCTTATTTTAAATGGAACACCGCGTATATTAATACATTTTTGGATTCTATGTCGAATTTTAAGGTACGTTTGTTAAATAAACTAGATACGAAATTTCAGTCGTTTTAAAAAAACATTTTCTAAAAAATTGACAGTGCGGTCTTAGTAATAACTCGTTAATTGTTCTGTTCCTGTCAAACAATTTGAATAAAACTTTGAGGTGTTGTAGGCAAGGTTTATTGCAACAGTCTGCAAAAATGATATTTGTATTTTTCATAAAAATAAAATTATGAATGTCTAAACTTGACTATCAAAAATGCAAGTTACTCAAAAAATCAAATGGAAACCCTATTTTTATTACTCAGATCGATTTAACGTCAAAAATTAAGTAAGTTTGTTTAAAACTTTATTTGCCTAAACGTAACAGTTTCATTCTTATTATCAAAAAAGTCCCAATTTTAAAATTTGTGATAAAAATGAACTACATACTTAAATCTAGTATTCCTTGTTCGTGGTCACCATGGAAACCAAATAACTGAGAATTGAAATAAAGAAAAATATTTGAATAAGTTACTGCAAAAAATTATAAAAATTGATAATTTTGTGATTCAAAAGTCATTTTTGCCAAATAGAAATTTTCTATGTCATTTTTTTCAAATCCGATATACAACATAAGTGTAAAAATTTAATACTTTATGAGTAAATCGAAAAAAACTACTTTTTACTGCGGAGGTAATACATACTTATCAGCGCATCATTACACGATAAAGATGCTTATTTATTTTGTTTTTCTTTTGTAGTCAATAATTTAATAAAATTGTTGACAGTTTGTGTTTTTCTTGATGAAATGGCTCGACTTAAATATTCTAATAAAGATTATTTGGATTTAATTTTAATTTACGGAGAATGGCATAGAGTTGTAAAACGAACAGTAAGAACATTTATCGAACGCTATCCTGAGCGCCCCCGACCATCAGCAGAAACAATAAGACGTGTGGTTCAAAATTTGGAACAGTTTGGCACATTTAAACACTCTGCGCCTCGCAAAAAAACTGCTATTGATAACGAACAGAATGAAGTCATAACTTTAGGATATTTCCCTGCCTATCTTTGTAATTCCATAAACGACGCGAAAACAGATATTGGCTTAACACCAACAACTATCTGAAGAATTCTTAAGAAACATAAGTTTAGACCATACTGTTTACAATTAGTTCAACATTTGAAAGAAGCGGATTTCTTGAAACGTATCGAATTTTGTGAAACAATTTTGCTCAAAATACAAGAAATTCCAAATTTTTTGACTAATATCATATGGACGGACGAATCTAAATTTACGAAAAATGGCATATTTAATCGCCGAATCTCGCATTACTGGAATAACAAAAATAGCAATTTAATTCGCGAATGCCATTTTCAGGAAATTTGGAATTTTAACGTATTTTATGCTATTCGGAATAACGAAATCTTTGACGAGTATTTTTACAACGAAAATTTGAGAGGTTTAAAATAGTTGATTGTTGCGATTTATGATTACAATTTTAATTTCTAGGAGAAAATTATCTTGAGATATTAAACACTCGAATTCAACCCCGATTAAATCTAAAAAGCGAAAATTTATGGTACCAACAAGACGGTGAGCCCCCTCACAACAACAGCGCTGTTTCCATGAAACTTTATGAAATTTTTGAAGATCGTTGGTTTGCCAATAATGGTCCCTTTCCATAGCCACCTAGGTCACCAGATCTTACGCCAATGGATTTTTATCTTTGGGGTCGAATTAAAAATATTGTTTATGCTACACCACTAACGACTAAAGAAGATTGCATTGCAATTCTCTTTCTCCACAAGAAATTCAAAGGGCTACAAATGAAGCCGTTATAGGACGGCTTCAACAATGTCTTGCGTTTAACGCGCCACATTTTGAACATTTATTGTAAATTAATTTACATTTGATCACGATCAACAAATACTAAATAAGCGACTTTATTGTGTAATAATGCACTGATAAGTATGTAGTTACTACCTCCGCAGTAAAAAGTAGTTTTTTTCGATTTACTCATAAAGTATTAAATTTTTACACTTATGTTGTATATCGAATTTGAAAAAAATTACTTAGAAAATTTCTATTTGGCAAAAATGACTTTTGAATCACAAAATTACCAATTTTTATAATTTTTTACAGTAACTTATTCAAATATTTTTCTTTATTTCAATTCTCAATTATTTGGTTTCCATGATGACCACGAACAAGAAATACTAGATTTAAGTATGTAACTCATTTTTATCACAAATTTTAAAATTGGGACTTTTTTGATAATAAGTATGAAACTGTTACGTTTCTTAATTTTTGACGTTAAATCGATCTGAGTAATAAAAAATAGGTGTTTCCATTTGATTTTTTTGGGTAACTTGTATTTTTTGATAGTCAAGTTTAGACATTCATAATTTTATTTTTATGAAAAATACAAATGTTATTTTTTGCAGACTGTTGCAATAAACCTTTGCCTACAACACCTCAAAGTTTTATTCTAATTGTTTGACAGGAACAGAACAATTAACGAGTTATTACTAAGACCGCATCTGTCAATTTTTATAGAAAAATGTTTTTTTTAAACGACTGAAATTTCGTATCTAGTTTATTTAACAAACTTACCTTAAAATTCGACATAGAATCCAAAAATGTATTAATATACGGGGTGTTCCATTTAAAATAAGCGACTAAGTACCGACTTCCGGTATAAGCGAAAGTGGTACGAACGTAAAAATATTTTAGATGAGTTAGCCCTAACATGATTACCCTGTCACCAAATTTTCAAAATTATAGTAAGTTTGGTTTAGCAGACACTCATAGGATCAGCTCCGAAAGGCGGACCCTGTATTAATTCGCTAAAGTTATTTTTGTTTTGTGGCATTGTAAAATATTTAAATAAGTAATAAATTAGTCACAACCAAACGGTGATTTTTAAGCAATGTAGTAAATCTATTAGAAAACCGTAAAAGGTTGAAAGCATTTTAAAAATTCAATTTGCAATAAAGATATCGTAAAAGTCAGTGTATTAATCCAACTGCTTCGGCTCCCTTTTGATAAAGCTACCGGATATTATTGAGAAATGGTCTATAATTTATACCGACCTCATATGCAGAAATAAGATTGGCTATTTTTAACTAAGCTCAAAATTTCAGTCATTTAATGATGCCAAAATAAAAAATAAAATTACTAACCTCTATACTACGCTTGAAGATTAATTATGAAAAGTGTAATTGTAAATAGCTGACTCGAGAAACGGTTGATTAATATTCATAGAAAGGGGAGCATGCTTTGTTTGCCACTCAAATTTGTGTACAGTTTGTTCCTTTTATCTCTCTAAGATTTTAGTTATGAAATGTACCTTCTCCGAGAATCGAGTTTAATAAAATTTAACACAAGGTTTAAGTGTAATATGTACTATCTTAAAAATTTATTAAGTAATAAGCAGTGCCATTCAACTCTATACAAACATGGGCAAAATTGAGATTTGCAGTGTTTTCTATGTTAAATTATTTTCCACGCGATAAAATTTTATTCGTTTGCGCCCTTTTCGATGATGGTTCGAGTGAATAGATCTATTTCCATATGTCAGCCCTTTATTTTATCACTTAGGGGTATTTTAAATAAAATAATTTTTTAATTCACAAGGGAAATTAGTAAAACCATTTTTTGTGTGTAATACCTGCCCTTAGAGAAATAGCAATGAATCACAGTGAAATGAAACAAGGAATTTAAAATGTAATTGAATAAAAACTGCAACTATCAAAATCATCAAAACAAGTGGTAATCGAGTTTTATTTAATGTTAAAGTGAAATTGTGGACAAATGAATACAATAGGCCAGAAACGGAGCTATAAGCAGAATTGAGAACCGAGACCTATACTCACCAATTGGCCTGTTATACACAAAGGTTTCGTACGCACGCTATTACTTCATTAGTTATGAAGATATAAGGGCGTTATGATTACAAATAGGGTGTTTATCTATGGCTCCTTTACAATACTGCAGAATGATTGTGACTGAGGGGCTTTAACCCAGCACAATCTAGAAGGTATAACCCAGCAGCTAGCGAAGTAGAAGATTTATTATTCGTATTAGAGTAGTTTATACGTTGGTAAGAGTAAACATTTTTAATAGTAATAGTAGACGCCATCAATTTTCTAGAATGCAACCTTGAAAATTCAAAAATACAAACACAGATAAATCAAACCAAGAAATTAAGTATCCAGCAAGTAAAATTCGTTTATTTCTCAAAAAAGAAATCAACTTTTAAGTTACTCAAATAATTGTTTTATTCAGTGATACACAAATTAATGTAAGTTGTAGATTTCTATCACAAACATTAATTTAAAAAAAAAAATGATACATCAAAACTTAATTACCGAAATTTTAATTCTGCAGAAAGCACACATCAAAGTAATTAGTTATTTGTAAACATTATTGTTTACTCAACGCATTCTCAATGGTTAATAGCTATTATACAAATTACACGTATATGGGTACAGAATGTATAAGTAAGTAAATTTTATAGATAAATTTGATTCATTTAATCAATAAGTAGATAGCCGTACAACTGGCACAACTAAATAGTGCAGTTGAAATCACTATATTTAATATAATAGCTACAAAATTGCCACTTGTGCAAGCAGGCAGTAGATTGGTGTATATAAGTAGTTATCATAAATTTATTGCTTCAAAAACCAGGTAAAATGATAATTGTACACTAACCCGTTTTCATGTCTTTGATGAGAGATATAAAAGTCATACCGGTATTGCTTACATTTACAGTAAGTTATCTTCAATGTAGACCAAAGGTGAGGATCGTAGAGGATATTATCCGAACACAACCATAAGGTTGATATCATCCAGTTTGATGTACAATTAAAGAAATGTGTAAAATTAATTTGCTTACCACATTGAACACATATGAAAAACTTTATTTCCCAGATTTAACTCGTTGAAATAAGTATACAGTAGACCTTATTCAATATAAATAGTGCATTGTATTATATCACAATTAAAATCGAATTCCGAAGCACGTGTTTTTCAATTCAATATCTTTTTGGAAAGAGATTATCTCATATATTAGATTCGAATCCTACCAAAATGTTACAAATTTTTATGAAATTTATATAATTACGGCATTAAGCCATTAAAATAAGAAAATATAGAAACACAACGATGAGCTAAACAATTATTTATACTCAAAAAATAGAAAATTACAATTTAGCAAACTAACATTGTGTATGTGAACTAAAATCGCGAAATTCAAATTATGCACGTCAGAATTATCCCGAGAGCCTTAGGTCCGAGAAATATACAGCGACGGGATGCGTTACGTTCATAAAGAATAATTAGTAAAACGTAACCTATATACTCGTAATATGAATCATTTAATTGCTACAAATTTTAAATTGATAATGTGTACCTGAAAGCCTTCTCGCAAACGTTGCACAAGCTGATTGGGTGGATCAAAATGAATTCGAAATAGTATACGAAGCTGCGATGTTAGGCCACTTTGAGGAACTGGTATGTTTTATGTCATATGTCAATTATGTTGCATTTTGAACTAATTTTTTTGCATTGAGGACAGAATAGTACGGCAAGTAAAAGTATCGAAAAACTTGTGCAATTACAATTATTAAAACAGGTTAGAAAATGATATAGTCCAAAAAAATCCAAAGTCCTTACCTGTGACCAAGTTTTGAATTTTTTTAAACGCCTAATATTTAAAGACAATTCAATTTTCTTCGTTATCTTTAGAAGAAAAAATAAAAATCAAGTGTCGGTCGTCCAAAACCAAATTTCTTAATTACGAATGTAACAAAATGCAAAAGACGTGATTATAAACGAACTTTTAAAATAGAAACTTATGAAAAAACTGACTGGTTGTGCGGGTGTGGTGTTAGTAATAGTCTTTACTGTTTTATATGTTTATTATTTGGAAGTGATGAAGCATGAGAATGGACAAATTCCGGCGTTAAGGATTTAGTACATTTATACGAGAAAATTAAAAAGGATCAACATTCAAAGTCACATCTATCTGCTAAATTAAGATTTAATTTATTAGGTAAAGAAAATATTCGGCAACCGATTAAACATAGAAAAACACAATGAGCAAGTAAAGAATCATAGGCATGTCTTATATAAAATTATAAATTATATTAAATTTGCCCTCGAGGCAACAAACCCCACTCGCGGGATTAAATGCTGCACTTTGGTCCCTCTATATATAATATACTATTTTTGGTTGACAGTGTTTCATGGTGTAATGCCTCACGTTGATATTTTATATTCCCAGATGCAAAAAAAAGGCTACTCATTCTGTTACCATAAGCCTATGCATTACTGAGTTCAAAAAAAAATATTTAAAAAAAGGAGATAACATACATACTATTAGAGAAACCGAGTTAGCAGATATTGATAAAAGCTAGGAAAAGAAGGAAGACAGATGAGACAAATTCTTATGTTTCCACGCATGTGCAAGCTAAAGAAGTATGTGACACCATAATTGCAGAAAAAAAGGGTTTTCGTTCACAGGCCATTTAGAAATGGCACACATATTTTCGGTGGAAAATTTTGAAACATATTCATCAAATTTTCCTATGCTACATTTAAATTCAGCAATTCGAAACTTTACATTTTTAGATAAAAACAAATTAAAGACAGAATTGGAAATAATATACAGAAGAATAGATTTTATAGAAGTTTCCGGAGCAGTCCACTTACTTAAATTGAATACTATTATACTAATAATATTGAATACTACCAACACAATAATATGAAGGCACCATCAAATAAATTTTCAAAATTAATTCCAATAATTAATAACGCCAGCACACAAAATTTTGTGTATCACACGTTGAGGAATTATTTTTGGGAATATTTGTGGTCTTTGCTGTTATTTTTCAGTCAATTTCAGTTTTTGAAAAATTTTTGGTGACGCCATCACATTGTACATTACATTGGCAGATCAGAGCTTCAACGGTTCTAATGTGTATGATGGCCGTCGAAATTTGAACGTCTGAAAAAATAGGTTTCTAGAGGATTTGGACGATATTAATGTTAGTATTGCCGGTTGGAAGCACAAATATAGAATGTTAGCGTTAAAAAAAATGATCAGCGAAGATAACCACCATTTCTTTTTGAAATCGTGATGTATTAGGTAACATTGATAAGCGACTGGGTCAAGAAATAAAAATTCCAATAAATAAAATTCAAATTCATATACCTACAGTGTAGGTATCCATTTTATAAAATAACAAAATTAAGACTTGTAAGATGAGCTTGAAAAAAATTTCAGTCAACTATACCTCCGGTATTGCCAGTCTATTGGTTGACAAGGGTGTTTGCGATGTTAGGCTAAAGCTCCAGGGACTTCGAAATAATCAATTTATCCAAGTGCGTATACATAACAGAAATAATAGTATATTACTTCACAAGGGAAGTAAGTAGTATTTACTCTACTGAGCATTATTTGAATCCCGAGCGTACGCAGGGATTTAACAAGGCTAGGTACAGCGAATCCTTACTTCCTGTGTAAAGTACATTATGTTTTGCACTCTCAACACGTTATATTGTCTATTAACAATTATTCTATGACTTTATTACAAAAATTCATTAGGAGAATCTCATGCCATTGTAGCAAAATTAAGTAGTTGTCTTTACATTGGCACTGTAGTAACCGTTTGTCATTTGATGAAAAACATTTTTGACTTAAATAACATGTCCAATAATGTGCGAATCTCTGAAGATATTGCTGCTAATAGATTTTTAAGTATAAACAAGTGTACTGATTGTACGTTTACAATTAATATTAATAAATAATTAAGTTAATCTTATGGTGATAGCCACGTTTTAACAATATCAACATTTACTTCACTAGGGAAATAATATTATATCACTGTTGTCATGCCAACTTGTAAAGATTGTTTAAATTTAAGTTATGTCCAATGACAATATTGTAAGTACTAGAGCAAAGGCCAAATAGGAAGACACCTGCGCAGAAACCGAATATTGCATTAAAAAGAAATGGAATAATGATATGAGTGAGAAGTAGATATTATGTTCCGTCCACAAAATGTAGTGTTGTTTATTGTTTTCTAACCTCATTTTTCGAGCACGTTTTTATCAATTGTAAACAGTTTTTTTCAAAACTCCTTCCGTTTCAGCACCTTCTATTTACAAGTAAGTTGTATTTGTAATCCACAGTAATATGTATTAATATAATATATTGATTTAGTTCGTTGTTTATAATTGGTGATGCGAGTACATCGTCTGATAGTACATCAAACATTCCAGCAAAGAAGCGGCGTGTCTAATCGCAAGATGCCCGCGAAATTATTTGGAATGTTTATCAGTTTCATAAAAATATGAATGAAGGTATTGTACTATTAACATCTGTCAGTTTTTTCACGATTATATTTCTTTACAGTTAACGTTCTTGATATCGTTGTGAAAGCAACTGGAGTATCTAAAAGTACCGTCGTTAGAATTATTAGAGAAGGGAGTGCAATTCAACGTGGTGAAATAGAATCGTTCAAGACTGAAAACCGCACCAAGATCATCTGTCGATAATTGTGGGGAACAAGTTATTCGACGCATTATACACAATTTTCATGTCACGGAGAAACGACGACCAACCGTCAATGCTATCTATAATATTATTAAAGATGACGAATCCATTGGTTTCTCTGGGAAGAAAACGTCTTTAAGAAGTTTATTAAATAAAATAGGTTTGAAATGGACGAAAACCGTTGACAATCGTAAATGTTTAATGGAACGATACGATATATGATCTTTACGTTGTGCTTATATATGAGTAATAATAAAGCATCGAAGAACAGGGCGACCCATTGTGTATACAGATGAAACATATATACATGCATCGCATACAACGCCACATTCCTGGGTAGATGATTCCAACGAAGGTTTAAAATGTCCAATCGGTAAAGGTCAACATCTTATAATAGTACATGCTGGTGGTGAAATGGGATTTATCAATAATGGCCTCTTAGTTTTTAGATCGGGCTCAAAAACAGGTGATTATCACGACGATATGAACTTTATTAATTATAAACGATGGATTGAGCACCAGTTATTACCGAATTTGCTCGAAAAGTCAGTTATTGTTATGAACACAAGTTATCACAACACGTTAGCAGTTAAACATCCAACTTTTAGCAGTAAAAAAATGGAAATGATAACTTGGTTACAAGAACGAGGGATCGTACATGATGAATCCCAAACAAAAAGTGGAACTGTATGATTTAATAAAATGTAATAAACCGAGCTACACGGAATGTTCAATTGATGCTATATTTGCGAAACATGGTCACTCTGTATGTCGACTTCCTCCATACCACCTGGAGCTAAATCCAATATAAAAAATATGGGTCATTGTAAAAGCTTGGGTGGCATCGAGAAACACAACTTTTAAATTAGCCGATGTTGAAAAACTTAACTCGTGAAAAGTGTTCGATCGATTTGGAGAGCCACTGGCAAGAAGTGTGCCGTCATGTTAAAGAAATTCAAGAAGAATACATTCATAAAGAGCATATTATGGATGTCGTTTGTGAGGAATTGATTATACGTAGGAGTGGAGACTCGTCGGATGAATCTGATTTTATATCAGATTATGATAACGAAGAAATAAGTGTAGAGTAATTGTGTAATATTTTATTGTATTTATATTGTTAATTTCACATTGTACATGTGTTGTTCATGTTCTTAGATATGTTTCTAAGGCACTTTAACTTCTTAAGCACTTTTTAAACACTTAGTCTATGATCTACCAACATAACACCTTCGTACCATAACCCTTTTTATAGTTAGCAGAGTTTTTATGCATTGTACCAATTATTATACATGTTCTACACATTAGGATTATTGTACTTCAATATCTGTTATGTGTTTAATTGCTTAATTATATTGATTTATATGTGAAATTTCTTATTTATCTTTAACACACTAATATGTATCATGTTGGCCTTTTTAACATGCTACTGCCACAGATCAATGCTTTTATGAATACAACATCACTGTGCCAAACCCATAAAACCTGTTTATATTCGTATACTATATTTTCCTCATAACAAATTATATAACTTCTTCAACTTTATTTGAACTTGCATACTATCTAATATTTGAATTCGATAAAACTCTACCCCCTCTATTACACCTATTTATAACCATCGCAGTATAAAACTGTTTAGACACGAATTATTTACCCTTAGAACTGTGGTTAATAATTAAAATGCGAATTACAACATTTCCGAGTAAATTTATGAACAAGTAACATAACCTTATACTTCACTTTTCACAATTAAATAAATGTTTTTTTTTGTTTAAATTGTCCTAATTATAAAATATAAACATCATAATTAAGAGGTTATTAACTAAAAAATGTACAAAACGTAACTTTTACTTTTCTTTAAAAAACTAATTTTTCCGGTTGAATAGTACACGGTCTCGTGATTTTTTCCGCGCAGATTGATGTCTTCGTATTTGGCGTTTAGTCTACTTACTTGATTGATAGTGAAAAAAATAATAAACAGCAGATTCAGAAATAAATTATAAGTAGTTTTCTTAAGAGAGTAATATCTACTGCATATGAGGGAAATACCTGCGCATTACTCTACTTTATTCGTTTTATTGCATTAAATCCGATTTGAAGATGTTAAATATTCATCACGCCGTACAATTTTGGTTAAAAAATACAAATTACAAGTAACTATACTTTTGAGAGGTTTATGTCAATTGCCAAACATACGTTGAAGTGTGACAAAAATTAATGAATACGTTGAGTGCTTTTGCAGTTTTTATTATAACATACCTATTGTATAAGATACGTTACAGATAAAAAAATACTCTCATTAGGTGAACTAAAACTGAATAAACTATCAACAAGTGAAAGCAATTCAGATACTGTTAGAAAGATAAAGCAAACAGAACACCAGGAATGTGACGTGTAATTTGTACCATGACAATAGATCGAAATGTTATGATACAAAATCTACAAATGGCCAGTTAGCAATTTGTCTTAATTAATCCTCAACAGCGCTTGAAAAATCGAAATTTTATTCTGCCACCGTTGCTAACTAATGAAATTGATCGTGACGTTCGAATTTCAAATTGGCTTGCCATAATAGGTATTGTGTGGGGCAGGTTTATGTAATCGTTTTGGATGATAAATTTCGAGAGATCGTTTGTTGGTTAATTTTTTTTCTACCTTAATATAGCCTAAGGCTATCAAAACTGTAAATATCTACAAAGTTAATTTAACCATACTACTTCTTCTTCAGACATCCTACAAAAAGGTATTAGCGTTCTTTCAATGCGTTTAACAATTTAATTTAACAAGCAGGTTAGCATATTAAATCCTACGCAGTGTTTAATTAAAATGTTGAAATTCATTTTATCCTATTACTCTATTCGTTCAAAAATTATAGTATTATCGTCTTAATATTTATTTAGCGTAAAAGATTAACACAAAAAACCAGTCGTTTATAACGCTTTAGATAAATGTGATTAGATCGTATCTGTTACAGACAAATCCCATTGTAGCAATTTCAATTTATTTAATTAATTGCTATAAGTGTTTAAGGTGTATGTTGCATTTTATTTATGTGAACGGGTTTAATTTAATTACTAAACCTGTCGAAGGACATAACATCTATTAAGTTAAAGCTGCATTTACGGATATTTAAAAACACGGTGTATAAACAAATTAGTTGGTGAATTAAGTTTTTATTGGAATGGAAGTTTAAAAGAGGAAAAAACAATACGGAATTTGATTGGTAATGTTTTTAAGCAACCCACACATTTTTTCAAAAAAGTTAAATACTTGAAAACAAAAGGATATATGCACAATACTTTATTATCGACAGTGATGTATCGATAGAGAGTTTTATTATAGATATATCGCCGTTGTCATTTTTTTTGTTAGAATTTGTCACAAGCTCAAATTTGATATTGATAATAACTATACAGCTTTAACTCGAGGGTTATACAGGGTGAGTCATACTCCTACCACGAATGGAGGCCTCTAAAGGGAACATAAAATGAGCATCTAAAATGTCACACCTCCTGCTTAATAATCTACAGGGTGAATTAGGAGTTTTGACTAGAACTACTCTACGCCATAGCTTTGTTAAAGTTGATTTGATTGATTTCATATTTTGGTGTAAAGTTATGCTATTCCTACCTAATTATGACACGCGATCAAAATTTAAATAATCCAGGACCGGTCTTTAAAAATTAGCCGGCTTGGATTCTAGAATTTTAAGCACCCTGTATATGGATTTTGTAAAACTTTTGATATTTCCTGAAAGCACAGATAATGTAGTTCACATTTTCCCCACAAGATCATTCTGTTTTTAATAAAAAAATCAAATTTAATAAAACTTTAAAGTCTGGCAAAATATGTGAAATTATTTTATATATTTTAAATAAGAAACATTTAATCTAAAAAATTAACTCAAAATAAGTACTAAATATATGAAAATGTAAACTTTCACCATTAACACTTTTTTGGGGTTTTTTAAATGCTGTACTTTAAATTAAACAATTTAAACGTTTCGATAACACTTACAGTTATCTTCGTCAGTAGTAATGTTTGTTAAAAATTGTTAAAGATGTTGTAAACAATTTTGTCAAATTTGAAAAATTAAAACATAAACATAAGCCTGCTATTAATATAACAGTTTAAGAAACGTATAAAGCCAACTATAAAATTTTTAGTAAAGAATAACTAGGTCATAAAAATTAAATATTGTTAAACTGCCTCAAAGATGACAAACCAGAACAATCTACGACGAAAGCTAACAATGAAATTTGTCAGCCAAAACACACATTTAACAAAATTTAATCGAGTTATGATGTAAGTGTAAAGTTGTGAAAAACTTCAATTTGAAAATGATAGAAGCATTCACAAATCCAAACATTACATCAAATAAAATAACCCAGTTAAATCTAACAAAGAAATATCTTTATCAATAATTGGAAGTGTTATTAACAATGAAAAGCACAATGCAGAACGTTCTTCGTAATTTTTAATTTTAATTTAATTTCAACTACTTATGTTAAATTACCACAGCACTATAAATAGTGTTATAATAATCATTTTATTCCAGGGCCGACTTACAAAATGCATCCAACGTATATGGGCATTAGCCTAAGATCACCCTGTATAAAAATGCAGCACATAATGTCTATTTTATCTAATTCCAAGAACTGTTTAAATTAATTTTTTACTTCTACAAGAGAAACTTGAGGCTGAAACGATTTTAATAGTTGATTTTTTAACGAAATATAACTAACAAAAATAACTACAAAAAATGTAATGTATTATTAATAATTTAAACAACGAAGTAAAAAAGAAAATTACTGATTACAGGATATTTTGAAATACAAAACCACCTGCTTCAATACACTTTCTCTGTCGAACCATTAAATGTTTAATTGACTTCCTGATTGTTAACCGGTAATTTCACCTTGAGATTGACCTCGAGTTGGAGCTACGGGCTAACCCTGGGGTTAACCTCGGATCAGGCCTTGGAGTTGACCCTTGATCTGGCCTTGTGCAGGAAATTGGAATTTTTCTAATGCTAAGACAGGTGTAGGAACGTGTTTTCGGACCTGAGCCTCTGATTTGAGTTTGTATTCTAATAAGAGACCCTAGTCTCGTAAGGCAGGTATAGATAGCATAAGACTAAAAATTAAATATGAATGAAAATGATTAAATCGTACTATTGATAGAATCAGATGGCCCTGGTATTTTTTAAAGCTAACAAAAGTGTTTATGTCTATCTAACAGGAAGTTTAAATATCATTCAGGCAGGGATAACTATTTTTGTTTTACATTATGATTAATTTTTCGCAATGCATTTATTATTACAAAAGAGACTATATAACTATCCTAAAAAATGTTATAAAAATTATTACAGGTAGCGTAAGACTAAAAGTTAAGTATGTACTAAATTAATGATTCAACCGTATTATTGATAGAAACAGATGGCCTTGGTATTTTGAAAAGCTAACAAAGTGTTTATGTCTATCTAACATGAAATTTAAATATCATCCTGCCAGGGATAACTGTTTTTGTTTTACAATGTGATATTTTCTATTGTTACTGATTTAACGAACAGCTAAATTAGTACATATTATAATTTACAAGGTATTTGAAATGACCCTGTATTATTGATATTTTATAGAAGCGATTGGCCTTGGATTTTTTAAATTAAGTTAACATGTATCTATTTATGCCTATTAAAATTATTAGAGGTAGCATAAGACTAAAAACTAAATATGTATGAAAACCATTAAACCGTATTGTTGATAGAAGCAGATGCTTTGGTATTTTTAAAGCTAACAAAGTGTTTCTGTCTATCTAACATGAAGTTTTCATATCATTCCAGAGATAGCAGTTTTTGTTTTACAGTGTGATTTATTTTTTCGTAACGCATATTATTAGAAATTGTAAAATTTTTGTTTTTAAATGCAACACCTGTATATTATGCGGTATTCAAATAGAGAGCATTAAGAGACGGATTCAAATATATACGACAATAAGGTTGACAGAAGCTGATTTCAAATTAACATCCTAGACTCTCATCTTGTTTTTAATTCGAATAAGGTTGGTCGAAGCTGCTTTAAAATCAAATCAACATTCTAGACTTGTATTTTGTTTTTGTATTAAATGGAATAAGGTTGGCAAAACTGATTTAAAATCAACATCCTAGACGATTAAGGTTGGTAGAAGCAATTATCAAAATTGAAATAAAAAGCGACTTGTCTGTCTGTCTTTTATGTAATTTCAAGGACTGTTTGTCTTTACGTAATTGTTTGCTAGAATATAAACATCGAAAATTCACAATGAATGAATGTCGATTTATTTACCTTTTAATACCAAATGATCCTATTGTTTTCTTTTAAATAGTTACTGAAAGTCAACACGAGTTTTAAAAATCGTGCATTAACAATGTTATAAATTTTGATGTATATGATAATACCTAATTACTTACTTAATTACTCATTTAGTTTTAAAGTAATTTTTTGTATATGTAACTGTTGTAGGCTAACCTTTATAATCTTAAGGTGCTATTTTGTGTGTATATCTACAATATAAAATACTGTTGAATGAATGTTGACTTTTATAATCTCAAGGAGAAATCATTTTTTTGAAGTCCGTGTAAATAAATAAAAATTCATATAAGCAAACAAGCAAGGTCGCACTAACAATGTTACAGTTAATGCGAAAGGACGGTTCGATGGGAAATTACAAAGTATGTATGCGAGGTAATTAGGTTTTTGCTATTCGGATCTAATTTCAAGTTTAGTTATTTGTTATTACATTGCATTGCATTGTACAAGTATTTAAGGTGGTTGAACATTTTCAATAACGACTTAGGATGCTCAGTCATGTTTATAAATCCAGAACCGTTTATGTGAGAGGTTATTTCCGTGAAGAAATTCCTTGCATGTAAAATAAAATAGTGGCCTGACACCGAGTTTGGTTATTTGTTATTGTATAGGTATTTTCACTAGTTTAAATGTAAAACATATATTTATCATTGTATGCAGAACGTGGCAATAGTATTACAAGCTAAATGTCGTTTTTTGAGGACTGGTTTTTGCACGCTATAAGTTAAATCACGTTGTTATTGTTTGAATTAAGAGGTGGTTTATCATGATGTAAGTTAAATCAATTTGGTATTTTTTGAATTGTCGTTAGTTTAGCAAGCAAGCTGTATGTTAAACCAAAATCAGAATTTTTGGTTTGGTTTGGTTGATTGATTGAGATTAATCTGATTGTTTGATTTGATTTGATCGAGCGTGATTTGTTTGAGATTGATTTGCTTAATTAATTTGATCAATTTGATTTGTTTGTTTGAGAAAGAGCCGAGAGAGAGAGACGAGCACGATCAACCTGTATTACAGAAAACATTCGCTAGTTCAAAATATACCGCTAAATGTCACCACCTTTATTATTATTATTATAGAAAAATTTCATTAGTCCATACACCACTAGATGGCGCTACAAAACAAATTCAAATTTCGCAAAAAGGCCCCCTTTTTGCGAAATTTTGGCTGGAGGGTGCAGGCCCTAACACAAGTTCTTATAGCTGTCTTACAAGTTAAGGGCCCCTTATTAGAAAATTTCAAATTGCCCGCTGAACAGATTTTTGATTCTGACCTTAGCTAGCACAAGGCCAACTTAAAGGCCAGGCCTAATGCCAATTCCAACGCCAGAACCCAAGGCCAGCCTCAAGGTCAAACCCGAGATCGGTCACGAGGTCAGTCTCAAGGTCAACCTCAATTGCAAGGTCAAAGATAAGATCCTCACGTGGGCGTCAAGGTCAAAAGTAAAAGGTAAGGTGTCCCACTACTACTCCCACACAAAAATGATTTTATTTCAATCAAAATATATAGGGTGTTCCATTAAAAGTTTGTGTTATAACTCAAAAACCACACTAATTAGAAAAAATCTAGCTACACCATTGCATTCTACGCAAAAACATCTATAAGCAACAGTTTTTACTCTTTCAAAAAATTAATAAATAGGTGAGTTACAAGGGGAGTTCCAAATGTACAATTTCGCGAAATCGCTCTATAACTCGGAAACAAGTAAAGCTAGGCAAAATCTGTTTGCACCATCATTTGTTTTACAAAAAAGTAGCACAGTGACGAAAACCGCAACCTTATGTTTCTTCAAATAACGGAGATAGTGTGGTAAACATTCGAAAATGGACCACCCGGTACTAATCTCGAAGTTTAAATAATCTACATTTAGAATTACCTAAATTATAGGAAATTTCATGCAACGTCCTAGATTGAATCTATCTCTTTTTGAACCATATTGCGGTATGAAATGGCAATGTAAATAATTTGTGGGAACTAACTAAATAAATTTATGACGTGCAACGGAACTTATTTGAAAAACCCTATAGTTGAATCTACAATTCATTTAAGCAAATTTATAGATATATTTGAACAAACTTTAATTTTTACTTGCAAACAATCAATTTTCAAAATAAAAAAAAAACATTTCCAAATATTATACCTTGGTGGAGTGTAAAATTGACTATCTTGCCAAAAAGAGTAAACGCTCTTAGAACAAGATATCAAAAGACTAAACACAAGGAAACTCTCAAAGAAGAAAGAAGAAAAGTTTATTTGTAAGAAAGAAAACAATACATCTATGTCAAAAATAAATACTAATAAATGTAAATGCTGGAAAAATGTTTGTAATTTATCAAGTTCTTGGAGTTTAGTTTATAAACTAGCCTCAAAGTAAAAAAATGTTTCTGTATTAGGTATGTTAAAGAAAAATAATTACACTCAAGATATAAATGAAACAATTGAATATTTAATGAATTTAATTAATATACACCGTGTACAATATAAGGATGTCCACTATGGGGATCTCGGAAACGGTAAGAGATGGAAGGTCGGTTAAATGTAACAAAAGTTACGCATTTGAGAGGATGTATTTATGGTCTTTATAGAACTCAAATATCTCTTTCAGTTTTTGAGATATTTGAAAAAAATTTAATTTTCTAATTTTCGTTTTTATTTTTTTCTGACCTTATTTGAAGAGCTATGAAGAAATGAAGAGCACATTTTTATTGCCACTTTTCTAGCTCTACTTAATGCTGTCATTCCATTTTTGATACAACGTTTCGTTCGTTAGCAACCATCATCAACTTTACTTTTTTAAATACACGAAAAAATTATTTTTGTCATATTTAAATTTTCTCCTTGATTCTGAATTCAACGATATATCACACTTTATATTTTTGATACGTTTCGGATGAGAAAATTCATATTCAATGTAAAACATCGAAAACGTACAGTTAAAACTAATACTAGAAACATTAGAAAACCGTAAAATTATTATAAAATTATGTTTTGTAATTTTAAATGATAGACAAATAAAAAACAAAGTTATTTTAAAGGTTAATAAACTCACAAAAGATATTCAAAAAGATTCCAGTTATTCTCTAAACATAAATAGCATCTTCTAACTGTAGCATCTAAAACATTCTTCAGCATTTGAGGAGTAATACTAGCAAACGCTTCGAGAACTAATATTTGTAAAATTTCTTCGTTTTCAATATCGTTTCCATAAATGTAATTTTTAATGTATCCCCAAAGAAAAAAATCCAAAGGTATTAAGTTTGGAGAACGGGCTGGCCATAGTACATTTGCATGAGTGCCAGTACATATTTCTGGAAATCTAACTGACAGGTATTCTCTGACAACTCTGGAATTATGTGCTGGTGCACCGTCCTGCATAAACCAACAACCTTCAACTTCTTGGAAAGGCAAATCATTCAAAGCTATCTCTAATTCATTTTGGAGTAAAATTTGGTAACGTTCAGAATTTAAGGACTCGTGGTAAATGAAAGGACCTATAATTCGAGTACCGAATATAGCTGCCCACATATTAAATCCGAAACGGTGTTGGTGTTTGGCCGTTTTGTACAGACGTGGATTTACTCTTGCCCAATAATGAGCATTTCTACGATTAAAAATTCCATTATTATTAACCATACTTTCATCGGACCATATTATTTTATGCGGAAAATATTCATTGTCTTGAGATTGACGTGTATACCATTCGCAAAATATTCTACGTCTTTCTGGGTCACCTGGTCGAAGTCCTTGGCAAATTCTAAATTCATATGGATGTACTTTCTCCTTGTTTAGAACATAATGAGCTGTGTAATGGGCTATGCCAGTTGCCTCTTCAATTTTCCTAGTAGAAACCTCTGGATTTTCCGTTAAAGCTAATAAAACAGTATTGGCTTTTTCTTCATTGCAAGGTTTTTTGCGAGATTTTACAGGTTTTTTGAACGCACCATATTCTTTTAGATTAACTGCTAATGTGCGAAAAGTTCTTTTGTGAGGTTGACGTCTTTCTGGATATTTGTTTAAATACATTATTTCGGCTTTAGAACAATTACATTGACACAAAATGTAACACGTCAGTATATCGAATTTTTCATTATTTGAAAAATGTACTCCTACCATATTGTTTTTAGGTAAACACAAAATATAATTAACTCAAAGACCACCAAACAAACGTAATACGGACAACAATCAATTATGACAGGTAGGTAAACAAAATGCAAAGCCAACTTATTTTTATCAATTGCATCAGTACGACGAAAGATTTATTTAACTGTTTAATTAATAGTATTTTTACTAAATACATACTTGTGAATTATTTTATTCGCAACAGGCATTGGAAAATGAGAAAACATTATTTTATAATAAATTTACAGTTTTCTTATGTTTCTAGTATTAGTTTTAACTGTGCGTTTTCGATGTTTTACATTGAATATAAATTTTCTCATCCGAAACGTATCAAAAATATAAAGTGTGATATATCGTTGAATTCAGAATCAAGGAGAAAATTTAAATATGGCAAGAATAATTTTTTCGTGTATTTAAAAAAATAAAGTTGATGATGGCTGCTAACAAACGAAACGTTGTATCAAAAATTGAATAACAGCATTAAGTAGAGCTAGAAAAGTGGCAATGAAAATGTGCTCTTCTTTTCTTGATAGCTCTTCAAATAAGGTCAGAAAAAAATAAAAACGAAAATCAAAAAATTCAATTTTTTTAAAATATCTCAAAAAATAGAAGAGATATTCGAGTTCTACAAAGACCATAAATACATCCTCTCAAATGCGTAACTTTTGCTCCATTTAAGCGACCTTCCATCCCTTACCGTTTCCGAGATCCCCATAGTGGGCATCCTTATCTTGGACACGGTGTATAGTGTAAATAAAGCAGGGAGTGTGCGCACGCCATTTGGCGGATTAGCTCTATTTTTAAGCCATTTGTGCATTCATATTTTGCATTTATATTAATATAAACTTACCATAGCAATAAGATAAGAACGCCATTTGGCGGATTATTCTTTGCCTTAAGACTGGGTAATTTCCATTTTACACATACTCTACTCGATAGATGTCGCCATAAGTGCTTTTTGTTTTATAAATGAAACGAGTTTAACCTTTGTTACCGAAATTCGATCTTCGCAAGATTTCTTCACATTATTTCCGATTATTGCTTTTGCGCCAATAAACCAACGATTCTCAATAAATCTCGATAAATGCGGACCAATCACGCGTTTCCTTGTTGACAACCTCCTAGTTAGGTATAAAAATCTAAAATCTACGGTGTAACAGGAAAAAAACATAAACAAAACTACTGTAACCTAATAGAAAAAAAATGCATGAGCCGGAAATCGAACCTGCCTCAACCGCGTATCAGGGAATCAATGTACCATTAGACCAACCGTGCTTTTCCATTTTGACGTTGAAGCTGTTATTTAAACCATTTATTGGAACGCATCAATTCCCGTAGCTCTAATTTTATTGCAGCTAATCTAACTCTATTACTTCAATATACAATGCGCTCAGAAAGTAACGGACAGGTCCATTATTTTCGAAATCGTTAATTTGTGGTCAAAATCCTGCGACATGTCGATTTTTTATTTTCATTCCGGACTTTATGCTGTGTCGCACATGTAGATGTGCTGGCTCGATTTAATGCAAGCAAGAGACTGAATTTGATTCAAAAAAGTTTATTTCGGACTCGGTGTTATTTCTCGGCCCTTACGTATAATGAAGGTATTACTTTAGAATCTCTATCTACTTGTTGTAATACTTTTTTTGTGAACAGGATTTAATTGGCATTATACACCATGGAAGGAAGTATATAAAAGAAGTCCAGTAAATATATTAAAAAAATTCATCGCATCACAGACCAATACAAAAGAAAATTGAATTTTAATAGAAATCCAATTAAAAAAAACAAAAAACTACCAGGGGCATTACCAATGCGCGTAATATAGATTACGGTTCGTTGGTTTTTGAGGCGGAAATATCTACACAGCCAATGGGCAATGAATCTGAGAGGTATTCAGAGAAATTGAAAGTAATGTATAACTCATTCTTATTGCATGTTTTTATAATGATCAGTTTATTTGTTAGATTACATCTGAAAGAAGAGTTGAAATTGCTCAACTTACTGTGGAGCAATTTGAAAATGTTCTGTATAGATCAGAAGGAGCAGAAACATTGACAGCGTCTAACCTTGCAGTAAATAAAAAGAGGAAATCACACTTCTTGCCATTCTTTGGTAAAGCCAATTCTTTCGCCACAGTACTTTACCTCTGAAGCAACTGAGTATGGTAGAATAAATGAAACAGTTGCTGTACCCTTATTGGGAGAAAAATTAAACATTAAAGTTGCACCAAGTGACTTGTTTTTAGATATCACTTATCCATTTTTTGGTGCTTTACCGGACGGTATATATGCAACACAAAGATTAAATACAGAAACTAACTTGGTATCACTTTATAAGAAGCTACAAAAACCATACCGAGTTTCTGCTTAGAACATAAAAAATGGTGCTTTGTCGTTAAAGGAAAAGGATAATTATTATTACCAGGTCAGAAAATGATATTATCTTTTAAAATTTCCTTACGTGCTTATTTGAAAGTGTCATTTTAGGTACGCAACGTGATATCTGCAACTTTGTTGTACTGTGAACCACTATTTATAAAAAAAATTAAATGTCACGATATATTTTGGGAAAGTAATGTGGAAAACAAGTTAATAACATTTTACAAATGTTATATTTTACCTGAAATTATACGAGGCAATCTAAAATGAGGATTGAGATGTGTCGATTCTCCATACATTATCGATGCTCAACTTAAACGGCAGAGAAAGATTGACATTGAAAAAGATCTTCGACAAGTACTCAAAAAACGAACTTGTAGCACGATACTCCAACAGTGTTCTTTTTGTTTGTAAATGTGTACGTCAATTAAAGTAATGAAGCAATAAATTTGTATTATTTAGTAGCGGTGAGACTATAATTCACGTATCACCTGTTGTTTTACCCAATGAAACTGCGTGCTTTCCTTTTCCTTTTCTGTCTTTTCCAAAGTTCTCTATTCTTCAAAAATCTTGTCATTCGTTATAGTCTTTTCGAATATAACCGGTAATGTAAACATTCATACTAAAAAAAAACGACCACAAGCTATTTCATAAAATAAACGATGGAAATTGTTTATATGAATGCCGCTTTGAGATTTTAAAATGCTCCAACTTCACGCCGGAAGAGCGCCATCTACTTAAGATGCCTTGAACTTTTAATACGAGCCAATAATGCTTGAATTATACCAACATTTTTATTCTCGTAAGCAACGAAAGCGTAAACTAATGTCAAGGACAGCTCTATTTTTTGGAGTTCAGTACGCTTCCACGTTGGCGAATCATTAATATAAACCCTTATACCAGGTGTAAATCAACCACCCCTGTAACTTTTGAACGGATTGTTCAAGTTTTGACATCTGAATTGACATTTGACCGATGAACTGTATGTATTTGAAGCCCTAAAATTCAAATATGTAAAAATATACAGGGTGTTCCATTTAAATTTTCAACTTTTGCGTCATTTCCGGTCCCTATTTGATTTACGCCCGGTATACGTTATGATGGTAATTGTAATTTAATTACAAAACCTTTCCCAGCCTTAAGCCATTTTGTGCCTTCATATTTTGCATTTGTATTAATATAAACTTATCAGGTATATTCTGATAACAATAAGATAGGATAAGGATTAACTTTTATTGTCAACCCCTCGAACTAGACGAAAGTTTCCTGCTTATTTGCATTTCCAAGACCTCTTTTTTAGATACCTCGACCAAATTTTTATACCTAGCCGTTCTCTCAATTTTGTGGATTCAGGGAAAAACACGTTTCAAATTAATATATAGATTTTTATTGCAACAATTTATTAAATTTAAATCAATTTGGATTTAAACTTCAACGAGTACTATAAATCCTTTAATTGCTTTAAAAGATGATAATGAGCCAAATCTAATTAGGAATAAAGGATATAACAAGTTTAGGCGTTAAAGGAATTATTGGTGGTCAATTTTAGATGCCTTAATAAATCTTTATTTTTATTACATCAATACAAAAAAAGCTACAGATCAATTAAATTACGTTTCAAAAGGAAAAATTATAAATAAAGGGTGCCCACATGGTTCCTGTTGTGCTCTTGGTTTTTGGAATATTCTTCATAATTCAGTTTTTAATTTAAAGTTTAAAGAAAACACAAAATTTATTGCTTTTGCTGATATGATTACAAAACGCAACAGTCACATTGAATCAGAAAATTTAATTTGGGAAAAATAAAATGCATTTTAATGAAAATAAATCTAAAGTTATATTAATATCTAAAAGAAGATCTATTAAAAATATAAAAATGAACGTATAGTTAAATCAAAATCTATTAATAACAGAAATGAAGTCATTAGGAATTTCTATAGATTCCAAATTTTCGTTTGATACACACATTGGTAACATTTCTTAAAATGTTAAAAATTTATTATTATAATACAAAAAAAAAACAAAATTTAAATGGAGTTTAGGAAGTAATATCTTAAGAACTATTAATAAGAGAGCCATTTTACCATTATTGTATGGTATTCCTATATGGCTTAATGGCTTAAAAAAGAAAAAGAACAGAAATAAATTAAAAAGAGTACACAGAATTATTAATATCAAAATAGCTAAGGTATATAGAACGATTTCTTATCCAGCGTCATATGTTTTGACTGGTTTAACCCTCGTTACTATTAAACTAATAGAATTATCCATATAAGTAATTTATCTGATATACATTTTGACACACAAATTCAGAAATGGATACATACCTCCTGGAAAATTAACCATTGCAGATATTGTTGAAAAAACTTTCCTGTTTTTGAAATGTTTGCAGATAGGAGCAAACTTAATGAAAAAGTTGGTTGTTCTACACTAAGACTAAAATATAAACAATAATTACACATTTTCAAATAAAATTAAATGTTAAAATAATCAAGCTAAAAGTTTTGCAATACTAAAATCTTTGAAAAAAAAATTTAATTTCGAAATTCTAGAATGTAAAAAATCAGTTCGAATATGTCTGATAGTAAGATTACATTAGATTGTTTAAGAAACTTTGATATACAATATAATATAAATGATAAAACTAAACACATTGTTAAAGATAATAAGTGGAAGTTAAAATGGATAAAAGCACATTAGGATTAAAATTTTACTAACTAGCAGACAGTTTAGCATAAGAGGCAACTAATTTGCATGAAAATTATATTATTAACGATAAAATTCGGAAAACTGCGTTCATTAACGATATAGAAAATGGCAATATTCTTTAAAAGGTTCAGAAATTTTTTCTCTCCGTCAATTTCATTTTCATTACATTTGCAAGGAAATTAAGAACTTATTTATTTAAATACAAAATATTAAATAATTCTAAATGTTTATGTAACAATGACGAATATCAACCTATAGATCATTATCACTAAATTATAATTGTAAAATTATGAAAGTTAAAAAAAAATTAAGATACAATCTACTGCAAAGTGGGTAGCGGGTAGACACACTCTACGATCCCGGTGGAGATAGGTCTACTTCAGGGAAGCGCCCCTGCCTACGCGAGCCATGTTCTTTCCCACATCCGATTACTGGGACAGCATATGTCCTAACCTAAGTTCCTACCCAAACCACATAAATCCCTACTATATCCTCCCACTCGCCAACCCGCAATGGCAAGCGTGGCGTTTTAAATTGCCAAACACCCCCACATATGTAAACAAGATGATAAAGACGAGTATTAAAACAATATTACCCCAGGTGGGTAGGGTTATAAATCCACAATCCCACACCGGGAAACCGGTCAGCCTCAAGTATTCTGGGGGAGGCAAAGACCCGTCAAGAAACCAAAAACAACGTACTAGTCAAAAACACACAACATTATACATAGCTACCTACAACTTACGATCAATGAGATACGACGACAAACTTGCAGAACAAGAAGAAGAACTCAAAAGAATTAAATGGAATATAGTTGGATTATCGGAAGTAAGACGAAAAGGAGAAGAGCGAATACTATTAACATCGGGACATACATTATATTATAAAGGAAATAACGAAGAAGACGATAATGAAGGGGGAGTAGGATTTATAATGAACAAACAAATAGAACCATACGTAACACTATACAAAGGAATATCAAACAGAGTTGTCTACATAACAATGAAATTGTCAAAAAACTGTGACCTAAAAATCATCCAGGTGTATGCCCCCACGTCGACATATAATGAGGACGAAATAGAAAGATTCTATGACGAAGTAACCACAGCTTGTGACGACACTCCAACCCGTTATACCATTATAACTGGAGATTTTAATGCAAAAATAGGGAAAAAGAGCGAACCTCAAGAAGAAAAGATAGGAAATTTTGGCCTTGGAGAGAGAAACGACAGGGGTAAAACACTAATAAATTTCTTGGAAAGACAGAACTTATATGCGATGAATACATTTTTCGACAAAAAAATAAACCGGAAGTGGACCTGGATCCGCCCAAATGGAATGGCAAAAAAATGAAGTAGATTATATCCTGACAACGGAAAAGAATATAATAAAAGACGTTTCTGTCCTAAACAATTTCGATACAGGTAGCGACCACCGTATGGTAAGAGCCAGAGCAAAATTTACCATAAAATTAGAAAGATACAAAATGATAAAGTGTAAAACCACTCACATAGACAGAGAACAATTAAGAATAAAAGTCGATGATTACCAAAAAGAATTAAATAACATATTAAGCAAGAAGGATTTAAAACACAAAGATATAGACGAAATAGATACAGCCATAAATTCAGTAATGATTACAGTCGGACGAAAAGTAGCAAAAATGAACAAAAAAAAGAAGAAATAAAGTGTGGAGTGTAAACACAGAAAAACTTTTTGAAGAAAGAAAAAGGCTACTAAGAACAAAAGGTAGAAAAACAGTAGAATACACAGAACTAAACAAAACTTTGAGAAAGTCAATAAAATAAGATAAGAGAAGACAGTTGGAAGAACAAATAAATAAAACAATACAAAAACATAAAAACATGAAATCTATTAAAAAACCAATAGGAAAACAACAAATAAATAAACTTAAAAACGAAAACGAAGAAGAAGAAAGCGACAAACAACAAATGCTAAAAGTAGTAGAAAACTATTATAAAACTCTTTATAGCCAGAAACAAGAAGTACCGGAAGTAATAAGAGAACAACTGAAAACAAAAATACAAAACGTAAATTCGGAAGAGATACCCGACATAGAAGAAGAGGAAATACGAGAAGCTCTAAATGGCATGAAAAATAATAAAGCGCCTGGATTAGATAACGTATTGATAGAATTAATAAAGGAGGGGGGAGAAACCATTAGTAAAGAAATAAAAACATTGCTGAATGAATGCTTACAGGAAGGAAAAATACCAGACGAATGGAACACATCACTTACTGTACCAATATACAAAAAAGGTGATAAAAGCAAGTTAGGAAACTACCGACCAATCTCGTTGTTGCCTCAGGTAAGCTACTCACTAAAATCATAGTAAACAGACTAAACAATAAATTAGAATTTTACCAATCTGTAGAGCAAGCCGGTTTCCGAAAAGGATTCACCACGTCCGATCACCTTCTTACTATAAGAACATTAATCGAAAAGTCAACTGAATACAATCTGCCACTCTATCTACCTTTTATAGATTATCAAAAAGCTTTTGATACTGTTGAAGTATGGGCAATTGAGAAAGCATTGCAAAACTGTAGAGTTGACAGCCGATATACACAACTGATCCATGCAATATATGACAAAGCCCAGATGATAGTCCAATTACACGAAAACACCCAACCTATACCGGTTAGAAAAGGAGTGAGACAGGGAGACTCTATAAGCCCAAAACTATTTATCACTGTGTTGGAAGATGTGTTTAAAAACTTGGACTGGGAAGACAAGGGTATAAATATAAATGGAACCAGGTTGAACCACCTCATATACGCTGACGATGTGGTATTAATTTCAGCAAATCCACAAGACCTAGAAACCATGATAGAACTAAAACAACAATCAGAAAAAATAGGTTTAGAAATTAACAAAGAAAAAACCAAGATCATGACCAACCAGGATGAAAAAATAGAGATAAAAATAGACAACCACAATACAGAATATACAGATGAATGTATATATATATATATATGTATATATATATATATATATATATATATCTTGGACAAATAATGAAATGTGGAAAGCAAAACCAGACAGCAGAAATAGAACGAAGAATACGATTGGCATGGTCGGCATTTGGAAGACAAAATAAAATTCTAAAAAACAAAAACATACCACTACATTTAAGAAGAAATGTGTTTGACCAGTGTGTGCTGCCGGTTATCACATACGGAGCACAGACGTGGACCTTCACTAGAAACATTGCAGACAAAATAGCAAAAACCCAGAGAGCAATGGAAAGACAGATGCTTAATATAAAATTAACAGACTGCATCAGAAATGAAGAAATAAGACAACAAAACCAAACTTATAGATGCAGTAGAACAAGCAGCAACACTGAAGTGGAGGTGGGCTGGGCACACCATGAGATAGACGGACAGAAGATGGAACAAAGAAATACAACACTGGAGACCATGAAATGCAAAAAGAGGAAGGGGTCGCCCGCAAATGAGATGGTCGGATGATCTGAAAAGAGTGGCGAGACTAGGATGGGTTCGAAGGACATCAAACCGAACCACATGGAAACAATATGAGGGGGCCTATATCCAATATTGGATGAAAAGTGGCTAATTAAAAAAAAAACTGCTAAATGGTGTTGTCTGGCCAGGAATCAATACAGACTTAGTACATAACTTATTAATTTTTTAAACAGGATCAATTTTGATATTTTATAATTTATTTAAATATGATAGGATTATTTCATTTTATAATTTGAAATCAACTGTAATATTTCATCTTCAATTAAACATAAATATTAATGAACTAATATTATTAATAATAATTATGAAAATGTAAAATTTCACCATTATAACACATAATTAAAATACTTAGCGTTTTTGGGCGTGTAATGCAAAAGTTTGTATGTATGGAATACAACTTTAGTAAAGAGTAACTGAAAACGTATAGATCTGTGTAAAACATAAATACAATAATACACCATTAAAAACCCAAAAAGGCTAGATATTGTAATAAGCTAGATAATTTATTTATCATAATACCCATTATTAATTAAAATGTAAATGTAAATGTTTATTTAAACTGTTAATTTAGATATAAAATAGAAAATTAATATATGATAATATATACTTTATATTAGTTTAATAATATAACTTAAATATTCATATTAATTTAAAAATTAATTATGTATCGATAGTTTTCATATTTTGTAAGAAATATTGAAAGTAGTATTACATATATAATGTAATGGAGCATACTGTTAATAAAGGCCATTTAAAAAAAACCACGCACACGCCCGCCCCACACACACACACACACACACACACACACACACACACACACACACACACACGTAGGCACACGCACGCACGCACACGTAGGCACACGCACGCAAACGTACGCATGCGAACGCACGCACACGCGCGCCCGCACGCACACATCCACCCACGCACGCACACACGCACATTATTACACCTTTTTTACAATGTAGCGGCAATATACGAATGTTTGACTTGTGACCAATTTACCCAAAGTGCAGTCAAACCTATGAAAGGTGCGATAAAGAGAATTGCGGCTATGCTCTTTCTTTGTTAGCCGGTGAGGGCGTGTGGTTCTTTCCTTCACAACTTACCAGATGGTCTCTAAGAACACGGGCGCCACTGAATCTCAACTAAATTAACGCACACTTGAGTCAGAAAGTGCCGATGATTTAATTTAGTCTCTCTCAACGACCTAAACCTTACCTTTAATTGTCGGGCAACTAATCTTATTCGTTGTGTTGTTCTATTTACCAAATAATCAAGTAAATCATTAATACATTCAAAAATCGTTAACTTTATTTACATTTACATTCACACACACCATTCATAGGTGTTATTCGTGGTTAATAATTTTCCACAAATAAAACTTAAACAAAAAAGTTACTATTTTGAACAATTATCACAAATTAAGCGAAAAACCACTAATTTCAATAATCTTATAAATGTACAAAATCTTATAACGTACAAAAAAATGATGATAATAATAATATGGATAATGTAAATGATGAATATGTACGTACATGAAGTATATTTATATAAATGTTAATTTTATTTTTCTTTTAAATTCTCCTTATATTTTACAGAACAGTATTGTTACGACGTCTCGTATATATATATATATATATATATATATATATATATATATATATATATATATTGGCCATATATATACAAAACTTGACCTTTTATTACGTAATGCTTGCAGTTCTCGCTTATCTATTAATTCAAACTTAGCGAGACCTCAATGAAAAATAATACAAAAATTAGAACCTACAACTATGCACAACACTATTCTGCAAACAGTACTAACAATTCCTTATATTCTACTATAATTAATATAAAATGGTTGCTGCATGGCTTTTAGCTGTTTCACACTTAATTTGGGCTTGCTGCGGTTTAATTTACTTAGAATGATTTTTAATTTGGAAGTTTGTCATGGTAAAACTTATTTTTGATTGCATCACTCAGACGATACTAATTAATCTCAGCATCCAATGCATTAACTTTACTCCACTAATGAAAGATCACTAACCTGTATATATCGTCCCATTAAAGCCAGAAGGGCGTATGTAGCATTTTTTAAGAAAATGACATTTTAATACCGTTAGTTTGATAACAACATATATTTTTCATTGGATAAGGTTGTATGTAAAACAAAACTCTAATACGTTTAAAATTCGAAACGATTAAAAGCCTTATGTGTATTTGGAAACACCCAGGAATAAGCGGTCTCATGTGCCTAATCAATAGATAGGTCTTTTTGTTCTTCTCCTTTGACGGAATAAATTCCCATTTTTGAAATAGCAAAAGGTAGGATGTGCTTCAATAAACACACGCGACTCTGTTACTTAAAAGAAAAATATATTTATCTTCAGCGATGTTTAAGACAAGGTCGGATGGGCGGCAATAAACACATGCGACTTTTGGTTAATTAAAAATAAAAACACACAGTACTTTTCACCGTTAGTTGAGTTGATCGGCGTATTTCCACAGTGTTTGCTTTTTTGGGCGCGACGTTTCGAAAACGGATTCTGCTTTCGTCATCAGGCTTAGTCTTAAGAATGACTGTTTTCGCACTTGGGTCGAATTCATATGTTATATAATTTTTTTCTCAAGCACTTGACTGACACCTTTACCGCTGAGCCTCTGAGTAATCCAATATATTTTTTATAATTTGGAATTCTGATCTTCATTGTGTGCTTTGGTTTTGGTTAATGTTCCCCTGAGCGTTCTGGTCGATTTGAAGGCAGTGCGTATCTTGTATTTGCTGCCTATCGTTCGTATTTTGTCTGAGGTACCTTGTATATATGGTATTATCGCTGTATATTTAGGTTCTTCTTTTTCGGTTACCCTTTCCCTATTTAGGTTAGGTATTAGATCAGGGTAGCCATTTTCTTTGAGTGTCCTAGTGATACTTTCTTTTTCTTTGTTCAGGTCCTCTTTTTTTAAGCATATTGTTTTTGCTCTATCGTACAAGCATTTTGCCACTCCTAACTTCACGTTTTTGTGGTGATTGGAGTTGTAGTATAAGTACCGCCCCGTGTGGGTAGGTTTTCTGTATACACATGTCGTGAAAGTGTTGTCATTCCTGTGTACAAGTACATCCAGGAATGCAGTCTTTGTTCCGACTCCAATTCCACTGTGAATTTTATGGAGGGTGCGCAGCTATTTAGATGATCTAGGAATTCATCTAGCTTATGCTTACCGTGTTGCCAAACTGCGAAAATATCGTCCGCGTATCTAAGCCACATCACTCCTTTCTCTGTGAATTCGGATATCGCTTGGTCTTCAAAGTCTTCATTATATATATATATATATATATATATATATATATATATATTGCTCACTATGGGTGATAGCGGGAAACCCATCGCCATCCCGAACTCTTGTTGGTAGAATTTGTCTTCCACCTGGAGATATGTAGTTCTAATGCATATTGTCAGAAGTTCCATTATTGTGTTTACCGAGAGTTGCGTGCGTTCGTCTAACGTTTCATCTTTTTCCAGCTTGTCCTTTATGACAGTTAGTCCCTTATCGGTGGGCACATTTGTGAATAGGCTGACAATGTCGAAGCTTACCAGTATTTCTTCGTGGTTTTGTTGGAAGTTTCTGACGGTTTCCACGAAGTGCTGTGTATACTTGACCATAGACTGGGTTTTTCCCGATAAGACATTCCGCGAAGACATTCTTATATTATTTAGTAATTTAATATACGAACTTCCACAGTTATGCTTGTTCCCTTTCTGAATAAAGGAAATTAAAGGATTTTAACGACAAACTAATTCTATCGGTATATTTTTTTATACAAAATATATTTATGTTATGTGATAAATTTAGGAATTTCTATAAATATTTCAATTCGTACATTTTAAAGTAGTAAGCCAGGTTCATGAGCTTGTGGACAAAAAAAAGTCACTATTATAGGTCTATTATAACATTTTGATGATCTTTTGTGTTTTTCCTTAGGGTTACACATTATTTATGTCTTCCATATACAAATTGCCACACAATTATTTACAGTAAGGTAAGGTAAGTCTACATTCAAGTCCTTGCTCTTCTTGTACTTTATATTTTATTCATCATGTTTGATATTCTACCAAACTTTTTTTTTGTTAATTTGTAGTCCCAAGGAAGGCGATAAACAATTGTCGAAACGTTGGTATTAAAATTGTAGAACTATAATTATTGTCCACAAGCTCGTTACCTTGCCTGATGTTGTTGATTATTGGATGTTAGAGAGCTAGTAACTATTTTAAAGTTCTAAACTAAATTAACGAGTTGGTTTCTGTTTCAAATTTGGAAATTTGGAAGCCCTTATCTGTTTATGTGTCATTTAAATACTTTTTCTTAATACAACATTGATTTTGTTTATTGTTCACGATAATTACTGGCCAATGAGTTCAGAAAAATATTGCTCTTACTAGGATCATGACAGTAGATTGTATATTTGATCTAGGATGGATACTCATATTTTTGGACAGAGAAAGATGGCAAAAGAGGGTCTGATGAAATTGGAACTGCCCTCATTAGTTATTTAAAATCCCCACCTTACACAGTTAAATATATTTCCTTATATTCCGACTCTTGTTGAGGCTAAAATCGCAACCGCTATCTTGCTGTCTTGCTTTTATAGGCCGTAAGAAAATTACCGATTGAAATAATCGAACATAATTTTCTGGAATCAGGTCATACTGATATGGAAGTGCACTCGATGCATAGCGCCATAAAGACTAACACAAAACATGAGAGACTGTATACTCCACATGAATGGCCTACTATCAATAGAACCGGTCGCCGAAAAAAACCTTATTTTATTCAAGACCTTTCTTTTAGTAATATTTTGGATCTAAAAGCACTGAAAATGTCCTGAACTAGTCAAAAAATGTTGTGTGATAAAAATGAAAATAGCATTAACTGAATGAACGTTAAAATACTTCAATTGAAGAAAACGTGTCCGGTGACTAGTTTTGTGAAAGAAGATTATGTGCAACAGAATTTTATTGAAATGCCAGTAGAGGCTTCAAAATTAAAGAAAAATTCACCTCTGCGAGTATCCAAAAGAAATATAGGAACTTCTTTGAAACTGAACCAGAAAAATACACCTCTGCCGGTAGCCGAAAAACCAAATGGAATTGTTGTTAACCCATAATTAAAAAAAATATATAGTGTATCTTTGCCTATCTCAGAAAAAAAGACAAAAAGCCTTGTTAACCTGTGTAGAGTAGATCCCATGCCAGCCATGTACCATAATTTCTACACATCCCTTCCATATCGTTCCAATTTGGTGGATCGACTTTCAAAACCTGATCAAGGAAAGGCTAATGATGAAGTTATATAAAATATTTTTTATAATCTTTACTCACTCTTTTATTTTTCATTAAAATATAATCATTAGACTTATAATGAAATGTTGTAAATCGTGTAAAATTTGTAAAAATAAATGTATTGGTTGTTAAAACGTTCTCATAAACAAATCGTTAAACTAACTCGAGATACAACCCGTTCACCAATAATAATGCCTTTGTCCCAGTCGGTTGATTAAAGTAGGGCGGTTCAATCTTTTGTTTTGCTTAATTACCACAATTTATGCTGTTATTTCCACTTAACATCAATCGGAAAAAAAACTGTAATGTAACACTAATAAAAATGATCTCGGACGCCAAGTTATTTTTTAATTATGCTCGGAATAACTAAACCGACGTTTACAATAAAAATTTTATCAAAATGTAAAAAATACAAAATATACAAACTATGTTTATTAACAGTTAAATTAGGGTTATATAAAATATATCTTAAAAGTAGCCTTAAATTACTAAAAAATCATTAAACATGAATACCTATTCGAAAAATTTTTGTACACAAACTTTTTAATAACCTCTGGTATCTAAACCATTACGGAAATTTAAATCAAAGGTGATGTCATCCTTGCACCAATACTGCGCAATATCTCGAAATAACAATGCTTTACGTTGTAAATTTTTCTTCTTGAAATTTTAAATCCAATATTTATTGCATTTTCTTGAACGTTCAAATAAAAATTGTGATCAAAATTTAGATCAGCATTGAATGCAAAATTGCAAGCATAAAATGAAAGCGTACGTAAAAATAAAATTAAATGCGTACTTAAAATGTAATTAAAGTAGAAAAGTAAAAGTAATAAAAGTGTCAATCAAAGTTCCTGCAAAAAGCAAATGTTTTAGATTTTAACGCGTTAAAATATATCTTACCATTAAATCAATGACACAAAATTTAGGTGGAAACCCAAAAGAAGGCTTCCTAAACAACACAACGTTCATCAGGAAGTGAAAAAATGGACGCTTAGAATATCAAACGATGACGCGTTGCGCGAAAATATTTGCGCAAAGAATTAAGTCAAAGATATAGAACTATAAACCCCTAAAAAGATATGCAACTTAAGTTACACCAAAATGCAAATTAAGTTGCCCAACACATTCCTATAATTCAATAATTAAAAACTTTTTTCTTATATTTACAACTAAATGAACGAAGAACATAAATTACGGTATATTTTAATACAACTCAAAATGGGTTGTTACAGACTCGCTATATCTTTACAACTTCATTTCTGAAATTACTAAAATGCAAAAGGTCGTATGTAGCTCCTGAATAAAAATAAATTAATTTTTGCGGATACAATAGTTCCAGTCGATTTCAAAAACTGAAATTCTGTACTCTCGATTCTCAGATCGAACTTTGGTGTTGCCTATAGAATTATGGCTCAAAAAAGCAGTCCACCAAAATGTATTTTATCGATTCCTCCATTAAATTAAAATGTCACATACGCCCATTTGGTATTAAGGGCATGACATACAGCTGATTGTAAATCGTTCACTCGGAACTTACTCAACTTATGGTTCGCTAAGGGTCCTTTTAGGTACATATGAACTTTCATGCGTTTATCAACGAAATAATCTTCCATACAATTCTCTAATTCCAAATTACACTAAATGAACTGTATTACTTACCGTATTACTATGATAAACGAAAATAATAAACTCCAAAAACGAAAAATCCAGTAAAACGAAAAGCAAAAAAAAAAAATAATGGAAAACTTGAATAAAAAAGGAAAACGAAAAAATTCCTATGGGAAAGAATAATGTATGTTAGTCAATAGATATTATATATAAATTACCTTGGTCGAAGGGCTTTTAGGTGACGATTCTGCTACTCGTATATTGTTAGTTTTGTTCCCCGTATTTGGGTGCTGACGAGAAGGTGATCGAAAGTGGACCCTTTTGAAAAGTGCCTTATTGGGGCAAAATTGAAGAAGATTCCTGTTCCTATTTTATCAATTCCTTTAATAAATTACAGAAACCTGTATTACAATAAAGATTGACGTTTACTAATTGATTATCCCCCACAGATGTGACTATTTACAGATGAACTTTAATATTTACATTTTATGCTAAATAATTGTTTCATGTTTACATTATAACTACGAACTAATTTTAAATCTTAACGTTACTACATTTTTCTATATTTACTATGTACAATTACTAAAACTAATATTACAACGTAATAACATACGCACACATGCGCGCACACGTACACATACCCACGTCCCACACCACACGCACGCACGCATGCACTTTACATTATTTATATTTACTTCGAATAATGAATGTTTGCGAATGAGTAACAACTAATAGTAAAGCTCTAAATGACTAGCTAACTTACAAATACTCGGCAGTAAATAATTTACCCCAAATGCGACTATTAACACTAGTAATAAAATATTGATTAAATAAATTGGAATTGAAATCAACCGATGATTTTTCTTTAACATATTTATTATTTACTAACGTCTTCAACATTTTTCACGTTACTTTTGTTCTGATCAATCTTGGTTGCAAAATACTGTTGTTTGTTGCTTTCTTGAGTTTTACATAAAGTATTTTTGTCCGAAGTTGATATATCGTGCATTTCTAGCAGTTTCAGATTAACCTCAAATAACGATCTTCAATAATATTTCTCATTGTAATAGTCACCGTGTTATTAGGATTGTGCGTTAGATCATTAGGGAAATCGATACGTTTTCCGAGTAGGGCCACTGGAATACCCATTAATATAAAATTTAATCATTATTTTACTGTGATCATCTGTACGTATATAAGAATTTATTAATTTCTTCACATATCTATTAATCAAATTTCGTAACCTAATCACGTCGGTATTCATTTCTTTTTTCGAATCTAATTGAGATCTCCTAGCATTATAAATTTTATAGATTCATTACAGTATCTGTCACAAATTTCTTCTATTTGCTCTAACAATTAATTGTGTCTAGAATTTGGTGAATGATATATTACGGCGACGTGATATGCCTTGTTAAATAAGACTACCTCAAGAGCATGTAGCCAGTGATTCTTATGTAATGTATGACTATATGAAATTTTAAATTCGATATCATTTGTTACAAATTTTTTTTATACCGCGCATTTCACTCAAGTGGCATAAACCTTTATTTTGAAGATTTGTTTGAAAATTGCAAATAAAGGAAAAAAATGTTAACGTAACATGCAGCATAGAAATAAGCAAAATATCTAACAAAGAATTACAATAAATCTTTATGGAAAAATACTCGTCACTAGAAAATAGGAATAGTAACAGGCATAATTATCATGTATAAACTTAGTTGCATTCGCTATCCGTACTATCACCACTAAAAATATTTTGCCTATATTTACTACGGATCCTAATTTTTTTTCTTGTTCAGTTATTTACATCAATATTAATAGAAGTACAAGAATGCTTTCCGTAGGGCTAAACAAAACACGTTAAAATCAGTGGACGATAAACCGTATTGTGATCCCTACGCTTTTAAAGTTTGCGCTTTGGTAGTTCCTCTGTTTTCGTATAGTGATAGATAAGGGCACAATATACATAAAAATGAGAGCTCGTTACAAACCGCCTGAACATAAAATGGTCTGATTAGCAAATGTTTCTTTAACGACCAGAAAATTAATGCGGCCAATCATTTATTTATTAACATTAATATTGAATACACAATGATATATTGTAGTGTTGTGCAATTTGTTTTCTAGTTTTGTAACATTAGAGATAAAATGGTATAAAAGTACGTCGTTTAGAGTAAAAAATGACTGTGTGGCTCGCGCTGGATTATTTGCCTCACTTCTTCTACTACTATTAACGTAATTTACTATTTTAGTTTGTCTAAAGATAATTTAGATCCCAGATACTTACCGACCGAATCATAATATTGAATGTATAACAGTTTCATTAAATAACAACTTGTCAACGTAATATCATAAATGTCTGGCAATAATCCTACATCTTTATAAATTTTAATGGACCCGTGATATTTTAGATTAAAATTAAATTATAACATATAAATAAATGAAAAATTTAATCAAAGTCAAGAATCAAATATGCTTTGTGCGACAAAAGACAAAGTTTTTCTTGTTCTAAAATGGAAACCTTCTCTTCTTCCCCACTATATGCTTGAGTAGTAGTCGACAGTATAAATCTTACTATCATGGTACTGTTTCCTTAGCAGAAAGGCGAATTATTGCCGAAACAGAGACCAAAAATATAGAGCTTATGCTCAAAAATAAGTTTCGGTGCAAAACTGAACTTTCGCATCCTTTAAACGGTCGTTTACTCATCTGACGAACTTCGTCCCCTAAAAGGATTATTGAAAAAGAGTGTACGAACAAATACGAGTTATTCTGAGAACATAAGCTCTACACCGAAATCTACGTTCTTCTTTGTTTCAGCCTTAATTCGTCTCTTCAGAGAAGTATACAATGTGTCCCAAATTCGCTTCTCTATAAAGGGATCTCGGCTTCTGTTATACTTACGGCAAAGGTTAAATGGGAAAAGTTTTAGAGGAAGCTTAGAGCATTCGATATCAGATTTACGATCGGTCAATTAATTTTGAAAATATCGGCGAAAAACCGAAAATGGCGGATTTCGTTTTTCGTCAGTAAATCGAAATGGTTAATTTGACAGCTGTCACAATGTGAGATTATAATTATTTTTTAAGACGAATAAGATGGCGTGTATGACATGTCACAATCGTCTTTTGTTATCCCACAATCTGCCTCAACTTTAATATTTCTTATTGCCGCCATAATTCAAAGTAGTGTTTTCATAAGTAGTACGCTTTTCTGTCATTAAAATCATAAACGTGACACACAAATTGTAAAAGCCTGTCGAAAATGGCCGGTATTCCCTATTCAAATGAATAAAAGTTTGACATGTTAGCGCTTTACTTGCAGTCAAACAGAAACGCCGACATTACCTCATCGAGGTATTTGGAGATGTACCCCGAACGACGGCAGCCTCATAAAACCCACTTCAGAAAAATTGTAATTAATTTAATTAACTTCGAACAACCTAAAAGCGGATACAATATTGATAATTAAAATCGTGACAGAAACATTTTACAAGCTGTCAACGAAAACCCCAGTGCATCGGTAAGAACGGTAGAACGGGAAATTCGTGTGTCAAAATCAACGGTACAAAGAGTGTTAAAAAAGAATAACTATTATCCATACAAACCCACAATAGTTCAAGGACTTAAAGAAACTGATTTTCCAAGGCGAATGCGCTTCTGCGAGTGGTATACTAGAATGTGTAATGAAAATCCCGATTTTGTTAATCATGTCTTGTGGTCTGATGAGAGTAGGTTTACGAATTGTGGAGTTTTTAATAAGCACAACATTCATCATTGGGCTGTAGAAAACCCTCACGAAGTGGCAGAGAGACGTCTACAGACCAGATTTGGAAGTAACGTTTGGTGTGGGATTATTGGTAATTTAATCTAACTTACCTATTTTCATTGGGCACCTATGTATTATAAATTATTAATCATTGCAGGAAATCGACATATAAGACCATTTTTGTTTGACTATAACTTAAACGGACAGAGGTACCTAGACCTTTTGCGAAATCAGGTTGTGCCGGCTTTACGAGCTACTCTCACCGAAGATGATTTCAGAAGAACCTGGTTTCAACAGGATGGATGTCCGGCACACAACACCATTCAAGTCAGGAACTTCTTAAGGGAGCAGTTTGGTGAAAGAATTATTGCATTAAATGGTCCAGTATCTTAGCCTCCTAGATCCCCTGAGCTTTCGCCCTTGGATTTCTACCTCTGGGATCACACAAAGAATGAGGTCTACGAGTTTAATCCTCCTGCGACCATAGCAATCCTGAGACAGAGAGTTTTGGATACATTTAGAAATAGTGTCAATGGAAATACACTTGCTAGGGTTGTACGAAAAACAGTCACCAATTGTCAAAAATGTCTCGATGTCATTTTGCAAATCTGTAAATTAATTGTAATTGTAATTTTATTGCAGATTGTTCAAAGGTCAAGTATTAATTAAATTAATGACGGTTATTTTAACACACTGGGAATTTGTCCCAAAACATCTGTCTTGTTGAGAGGTCGTTATTTAATTTCAGGTTTTATTGAAAATTCAAAGAATATTATACATTATTTATTAATGTTATTTTGCGACAAATAAATCATGGTCTACTAATAATAAATAAGACCTAACTTTAGAAAGTATGATATTTCGATGAAACTCTAATCTTTTATGCACTTGTGAGACATCACTAAACTGGAAATATTGCGCTCTTTCAAAAAATCGAAAAATCCAATATGGCGGCAATAAGAAAAATGAAAGTTGAGGCAGATTGTGGGATAACAAAAGACGATTGTGACAGCTGTCAAATTAACCATTTCGGATTTACTGGCGAAAAACGAAATCCGCCATTTAACTTTTGCCGTAAGTATAACAGAAGCCGAGATCCCTTTATAGAGAAGCGAATTTGGGACACATTGTATATTGTGTCAAACTGTTCCAGTGCTACCTTAGAACAGAGGAGAGAAGGTCAAAACGTTTCCGTGCTGCAGCGTTACTAAATTTATTTTAAATCACTAAATTCATACATAATTTATTATCGCACTACAGACTCTTCACATGTTCTCCAGTTTTCGTCGGTAAAACAAACAAACTATAAATATGTTGACTTCCAGCAAACACGGACTAACAGGTTAGTAAAGAATCTACTAGAATCGAAGGATGAAAAATGTATATTAGTTGAGTTGATCGGTCTATTTCCACAGCTTTTGCTTTCATAGCGCGACGTTTCGGAAGTGGACTCTGCTTCTGTCATCAGGCTTAGCCCTGCGCAGAACTGATATCGTACTTGAGTCGAATTCATTTAATTATGATTTTTCCCCAAGCACTTGGCTACTCACAGATCCGAACTTGGTACCTTTAACTCATAAGTCCGACATCACTACTGTTGAGCTACTGAGTAATGTTACATATATTTTTTTAGGTAATATACGAAAATACAACTCGCCGAAAACTCAAGGAAGCCACCCACATACATCGCAGAAAATACAATAAGCCAAGCTAGTGTAGAACAGAAACCCATATGGATGCCAATAATGCGGGAAGAGCTTAGACGCAATAGACCTGCGCAATGGTACGGCGTAACATCCGCAATAAACTACTGCGCAACCATGAAACAATTTAATATATGTACAGGGTGGCCCAATAGTGCGAGGGTGGAAGATGGTGGGTTTATTAAGGACTATTTCTAAAGATATGGTGGCTATCCTTAAGGCTACAAACCTAAAATAGTTTCACTGGAATCACAGTTTATACAGGGCGATTTATATCAAAGCTGAATTTTTTAAATGGAACCCCCTGTATATTATTGCATATTTCGACTTTATGTATCACACTTAATACCTAAAACAATTCGTTTATCCGAAATTCGTCATTTTTACAAAAAGTAGATGTCTGAAAACAATTAAATATCGCTGTAATCACAAAACTCTGCGATGTTACTAAACACGAAATGTACTGCCGTAGATCGGACGCTCAAATCCGATTTTTCTTGTGTTTCTTTGTCAATCAATGGTAACTTGATTTTTTTAAATGGAACGGTCATTTTTACCTTCCAACCTACATAAACACATGTAGGTATAGAAGGTTATGCAATCGACTTTTTTTTCACTATCGTTAAACTGACTAATTACCTCATTTTACAACTTTGGCCAAGTTTTACCAACATCCGTCATGATGTCTGCATGTCTGAGTGTCTGTGTGTGTGTGGATGTACGTTGGTATCCACGATAACTCCAGAACGAAAACACCTACCTATCCAGCGGCAGACAGGGGGGGGGTTATAAGGGGCACTTTTTGGTTTTTATCAAATATTTCTGAAACAGCTGCATATTTCAAAGAAATAAAAATACCTAGATATAGAACTAAAACACATCGATTAATTACGTACATGCAATTTTTTGATAGGATGCGTAATTTAGCGGCAAACAAATTCCTAAGGTAGAATTTAAGTGTTCAAATTTTTCTTTATCTGCATAACGATTAACTTTATAAGAAACAGTTTCGGCATTAATTTTGAAGAAAATTTAATTTTATATAACTTTTCTTTATAAAGTTTCTAAATATAACGTAAGGTAAGCATAAAAATTAAATATGAGTGAAAATGGTTAAACTGTATTATTGATATCTTATAGAAGCGGGCGGCTTTGGAATTTTTTTTAAGTTAACATTATGTATGTATATTAATTTCTATCTGCCATAAAGTTTTAAACGTGTTTCTGACATAGATTATTGTTTTTGTTTTTATAATGCCTGTTTTTGTTATGAACGTATGTAAGAGGTTGCATAATTACCATAAAAAAAATTATAATCAGAATTATGTCTGTCATGAAGTTTTAAACGTCTGTTTTGACATAAATTATTATTTTTGTGTTTGCAATATTGCGTATTTTCGTAATGAACTTATTATAAAAGAGGTTGCATAGTTATCCTAAAGAAATGTTATTCAAATTATTTCATTTTGTAGGTTGGAAGGTCTTGCGGTGTTCCATACCTAATATATTTATTTTTGCATCAAATGCGTAATTTTTTTACCTTTCTAATGATATAGATTTCTCATACCTATGTTCGATAGATTTCTTTTAATTTCACAATTACTGAGTAATTTGCTGTATTTTTCAATTTTTAGTTGTTTGTATTATCTAGTAACCCGTACAAAATAAACAAAAAATAAACGGTTCTCACTATAAAACATTATTTATTAAGTAGAAAAACACATAAGCACAAAAATCAAAATTACGAGCTAAATTAAAAATAAAATAAAAAATAATTTAATAAAAAGTTCAAAATGTCTACCACCTTGTTCTCAGCAAATTTGAATTCTACGACGAATATAATTGTTAACCCTACTTAACATTACTGGGTTGATAGTTGCAAAAACGTTTTGGATTCTATTTTTTATATCTTCCGAAGTGGTTGGTAGTTCAGCATACACCTTTTTCTTGACGTACCACCAAAAAAAGAAACCACGCGGAGAAATATCTGGAGATCTCGCAGGCCATCGTGTTGGTCCATCCTTTCCTATCCACTTTTCTACAAATGCATTATTAAGCCATTCACTTACTACACGCGCACGACGTGGAGGTGCGCCTTCTTGCTGAAAATACAACTTCCTAATGAGCGAGCGGTACATCTTCAAGGAGCGCAAATAATTTTTATTATGGAGGAAATTACAAATTCGAATTTAGAATACCGTCGAAGTAAAAGGGACTAACTACTGAAATACCGAATATGCCTGCTCAAATATTAATCGACCATTTCTCTTGTCTATGAACTCTGAAATAGTGAGGGTTTTCATTTGAGTAATAATGAAAATTGTGCTGGTGAACAAATCCATTGCGGTGGAAGGTACACTCGTCTGTAAACATGATCATATCCAAAAATTGTACATTTTCATTTAAATTTTGGTCTACTTATTGCAAAAATTAATCGTGTTTTGAAAATCGGTCTCCTTGATGTAGTGCGATATGACTGATGTTCTATTTACTTGAAAATCTGTTTCGAGTTGTCGTGTACTCATACGGGGATTTTTTATCACTGCAGTTAAAATATTGAGTTGATTATCTTCGTTCGAATCAGGTTTAATTCTTCCCTGTCTTTAAAGATAACGAACTTTTCCTGTTGCAGATTTTTGAATGAGTCTTCCCTTGGATGACGCTCCCCTATGCGCCTATCAAAATCCGTTCCGTATAAATATTGGTGTATCAGTATGTGAAATGGGTGATATTTAAGTTTCATTAGCAATTGATCTTGTACTTGTATTTGGGTTTTCAATTACAGACTGCAATACTTCAAATTCATTGTTCTCATTGTTAGTTACTGGTTTAGTCGGAGTTATCTTGTTGTAAGCAACATTACCTGTATCCCGAAACCTGGTCAGCAAACGTTCAAATACTTCCTCTCTGGGATGTTCCCTATCAGAACATTTCCCAGCATAAACTCTTGATGATAAGAGGCAGTTTTCGTAACATTCTCCAATTACTAGCATTACCAGCTAAGGTTAAAAATAAAAAGTTTAACAACGCAACCGAATATGGGCAAGTGAAAACGCTTTTTTTCCAATAAAATGAAAAGGGTTAGATTTAGGTATAGGCATTTAAATTTAAAATCATAGTTATTTCTGGTGCTAAACTAAAATCGGATGCAAAAAGTATGGGTCTTAATTAAAAAAAATTGACTACTTCGACTTTTTTGAGTAACAAATTCATTATTGTTTTTCAATCGCCCTGTATACAAATACGTCATTGCACGTTATTAGTGAACTAAAATAGTCTTTTGTTTACAATAGTTCAGTTTCACTGCACAATAATTTGCCGTTTGGACAGTATAGGCAACTTTGTTACGCGATGCAACTGTCATTTTTTTATTGAAAACTTGGAATATCTCAAAAACGGCTAGAGTTAAGTATATGACATTAAACATAAAGTATGCCTAGAATTGGACGTAGAATCAAAAAATGCAACAATGTACAGGGGGTCCCACTTAAAATAACCGGAAGCGCTGTAATCTTGAGAATATATTAGATGGATGTCCCCAATCGAATTTACTAAATAGCCCAATTGTCAGATTTTTCCTATTTATACTTTTTCCATAATCGTGGGACACCCTGATATATATATATATATATATATATATATATATATATATATATATATATGTATATATATATACACACATACATACATATATTGGATACTCAGTGGCTCAGCGGTAAAGGTGTCAGACTTGTAAATGAAAGGTACAGAGTTCGAATCTGAAAGTTGTCAAGTGCTTGGGAAAAAAATTATAAGTAAACGAATCCAAGTGCGAAATCTGTCCGTTTAAGGCCTCATTTCGAGATAATGATTTGTTTGTACTACAATTAAAAGCTCTAAATGAGTTCAATTTTTGTTTGCTGGATAATTATTTTGTGTAGATTTAAACATTTCTTTGGTTGGTTCGACCTGGGTCGAAGCTAAAATTTTAATTTTAAAAGAAATCTACCTATACTTGTTTATTTTTCGGGGCATTAGATAACATGATTACATTTTTTCTGTATGTTGTATTGGTTTATTTACTTTCATCAGGTGCAATACGCGTTGAAAAAATGTTGAAATTATTACCATAAGGGGACATTCACGTTCTATAAAGCGCTTGAAAAGTTGGGATAAAGTTCCTGAGCTTAGTTTTTGATCAGCAGATTTGAAATTTGGAACATGTACGTTTTAGTGTCGCATCTGTCGATTAGTTGTTCTAGATTTTTGAAAATATTGGTGCAAAACGAAAAAAAACATAAAAATTTACGAAATCAAAAATTTAAAACAACGGTTACCGTCAAAATTACTTTTTAAAGCGAAAGTAAAGAAACGCCTTTTTCAAAATTTTTTGTTCTCCTATACCATTGAATAAAGGATGTATTACCCGCGGACGCAAGGTTGGGACACCCTGTATTAACATCATCCACATGTACCTTCTTGTACGTAAAAAGATGAGCCCTTTCTAATTCTGCAATAAAAAATGGGGGTTGACATTTAAAAAAAATGTCGATGACATATCTTTCTTGACACCCTGTATATTTCACTTTTGCTAAGAAAATTCGTAATTGAAAATAAATATCGACGGGACCGAGCGTTTTCTACCTAAGCCCCATTCGCATTTTTAATTTCTACTCACTGTATAAATATTTTCTTGATTATAGTAGGAGGAATTGTATGATTTTTAGTAGACTAGTATAATTATTTTCGTTAGTGCTCAATAACTACATATTTCTACATTGTATTCTACAAGGACATTGCAGAAGTTCGAAATGTGAAAAACGCATGGTTGCGTTATTTTCTATTTCTTTTTAACCAGACGGTTGTTATGAGGAATACTTTCAAATGCATAATGTAAATTCAGATAACTACTGCACGTTCTTGCTTTATTTGTTGAAATCATATATGCAGGAAAGAAACGGCAATAGTGTATATTATAAAACGCTAATCCAAAAACTGGAAATATTAATTTTACAGACTTTAGATACCGATCCACGTTGACTAGATTGACGTGCGACAACTTGATGCATGACCAATCGCGTGCAAGCTTGAGGTTATAAACTATCTTGCATTTGTGTATCACACACCTTCTAAAAATCACACTTCGAGAGTTGTAGCTTACCGTGAAAACCACGATAACCGTGAAAATTTTTGCATATGTGCAAAATATATCGGATATTATTTTGTAATGTCCATAAGGCCATATTAATAAAGTGATAGCAATTTCCGGTATAGATTAACGGAAGTGTTTATTAAATTATAAGTTGTATTAAATTTTAATCGTGTGTTACTCAATTTTCTAAGAAAGGGATTTGCAACACCGACAAGATTTTCCACATTTTTATCTTTAAATTTGGATAATTAGTAGTTTATATTTATCGTTATTTACAATTATTAGTATGTCAACTTGTTCATGTTTGTAAATTAGAAACCTTAATACCAGTGTATAAAATTAATTACTTAAAAAAAATTCAAATATTTTATTTTGACAGAAGCACGTAAAGCATGTTTAAAGTGAATTATGAAATAACCAAAACATTAAAGGAATGCAAGTACTTACCGCCTGTTGAATTTTCTTCCGGATCATTTCTGTCAGTTCCATCATCGTGCTCTTCGGTTGCCATCATCTGAACAATCGGTATTTCTAGAATGTATATAAAAAGCATAGCTAAAATAATGTATATTTTACATTGTTTATTGTTAAATACTTATAGATAGATAAATAAGAAAACTGTTTAGAAATCATGCATGAACTTAACAACCAATAAAATACTACAAGAAAAAATTAAAATTAATGAAGATTAGATTAATACTCAAATGATGATTATATGAAAAATGTTAGCAGCGTTTTTATAAAAAGGTAGAAAATTAGTTGTAATTAGCTATTTAGTAGGATTTAAAGTTTTACTCCGTAAAGAGGTTCTGATTAAAATATCTATGTCAACATAAAAGAATATTTTAATAAACAATTAGATAAATCGCTGCTAATACAAAATAATAGTGAAAAAAACCAGCCGTGTGTTAAATTTACCAATTGTGTGTCTTCCCACAAGTTAACTTTCAACAAAAAAAATTTGGTGTGTCTATTTTCTTTAAGGAAGTTCTTCAGCTATATGAATGCATTATGTTTATACAGACGTTTGCTCTCTAGGCATAGCTGGATTTAAAAGATAGTTTAACAAGCACCATTTAAGTACAGTAATGTGAGTTTGAATTAAACTGTAAAACGTGGTTTGAAAGGAATGAATCAAACTAAAAAGACACACATGAACATTTTTATTATTACAGCTATTATAACATAAGGTTACAGTTAATTATTATAGCCTACCTTATGATGAGATAAGGTATCACGCACAGATATGCATTTCCACATATTCCTGATCTGGAGACGACTCTTGAGATCACTGCCAATGAGTAAATGATCCAAACCCACTAAAAAAACTGTATCCAGACAAAACAACATCTGTGCGTGATACGTTATCTCACCATAAGGTGGGCTATAAAAATTAACTGTAACCTTATGTTATAGCTATAATAATAAACATGTTCGTGTGTGTCTTTTTCGTTTGATAGAGCTGAATTATTATTTTTTTCAAACCGAGTTTTACACTATTCAAACTGGCATAACTGTACTTAAATGGTAACGAATAAAATGTTGTATCCTATTTTCTGAAAGCTTAGATTTTGAAGCAGTTTTTATAGTATTTGCTACTCTCTAGCAATTTTTTAAAGAATTGCGTGTGTAAGCTTTTTATTGTTTTTTTTTTTAAGAAAATGATAACTTCACAGTTCTAATGAATTTAATTAGTGGTTGTGTAGATTCAGACTCATCATAAGCTATCCATGCTTACTTGAAATTTAATGTAGAATACAATAGTATTGTTAAATTTTGAGGAATGTATCGAAATATTCCAGAATTTCAAAATTTTTGCGTAAATGTACAGTTTTTTAAATTGTGTATTTGAGTTACATTTATGTACTTCTATCACCCAAAAAAATTTTTAACGCTAGGTCTACACCACCCTATATAATTTTTTTTCGTATGCGGCTTTTGTCGTATGCGATTATTTGTCACATTCATTGTGCGACAGTCTGACCGCGATCTTTTGTCGCGCGACCTTTTGGATGCGATTTTTTGACGTATATTCGAGTTCAGGACATGTATCTCTGGGTGGCTTGAATGATTTTTAATCAAAAATCATGAACAATATCTACATCTAAATCCTACCCTTATCTTATGTTTAACATTCCAATCAAAATCTAGTCTGAATTCTGTTTAAAAAAATAGTCTTAGAGCATTTGTAGCAGCAGACTAACCACGCTTAAGAATTACTTATCTAATGACGGAAATTATTACTTACTACATTGCCAATTATAGCACTTCTTCTAATTCCCTAAAGTGATATGAACTACTTTTTTGAAATTAATTTTAATTTAATTCAACTTAAAATAATAACTAATAGCACTAAAGTTTAAATTACAATATAATACTACAATTTCTATTATATGTATAATTATTTATTTCCCTACGCGTTTCAATACAACATGTATCATTACCAAGAGAAAGTATATAAGTAAAATAACAAACAAGTAGTTATCGTAACAAATCGTTAAGGTAAAACAGCAAACTTGATATAAATTGTAATTCTATATTAAAAATGTATGGTAAGGGGAATCTGTAAGATCAAGCTCTTCGCTCATTGAGCATACTTTCTGTCATAAAGTGATTATTTACTATTAAATGTTTGGCATAATTTGATTCGCCTGTGTTTATATTTGTAACATCTAACGTGTAAAATCCCTAAGTGTTAGTCCAATATAAACAGAATTACAGAATAAGCAGTTCAATTTATAAATACCCAACTTCAAAATATGGTTAGTTGAATCTTTCGCATTAAATAAATATTTAAGAACATTGGTATTAGTTTTGAAGCTACTTTGCACCTCTTGTCCTATTGCAATATGTGAGCTTTATAATGTATTTTCGGTTCGGTTCTGTGTTAACTGGGTAACTGTTTTTGGTAGATAATTTTTACTTTTGATTTTTAACTAAAATGTCGAGTATATTTGAAATATAACCATTTGCTTCTGCAATTTGTGTTATAATTAATATTTATTATTTGTTTGGTTTAATAGTAATGACATGCAGCTAATTTATGTGTTTTACGGTGACGTGAATTCTATGGAATTGTAATGTCCGTATATGTAGGTTTTCTGAATATGGAGAACTCAAACTTGTTCTATATATTAATTGATATTTTTAAATTTAGAAAATGAACGGCTCTATTTTGTACTTTCACTAGTGTAAGTTGTATGTTGGGATGTAAATTATTAGTATTAATTACAAACTCATCAATGAAATCTGATAAACTATCAAAACATGCTAAAATATTTTCAACATCATGAAACCAAAATTCAATCTTATCAGAAATATTTAATTAAAAAAGTTGATCTTCCAATTTATCCCTAAGAGTATTAGCTAAAATGGACGAAATTGGGCTCCCCAAAGGTAAATCGTATTTTTGTAGATAAATCTTAGTATTGAATGTGAAATCATTTTGATTAACGTAGTGATCAAATAATAGAATTAACTCCATTCTTGTAACTAATTCAACATTATTATTAAATAAAAAACTATTAATAAACACATACATTCTTGAGGGGGCTTCTTAGAAAACATGCTGATAACATCAAAACTTACAAGTATATTATGTAGTGGTAACTTTATGTTTTGTAATGTATTATTTAGTTCTAAAGAATTCATAATAGAATGTTTTGATTTGTACTTTAAATTGTTTGTTATTATGTGGATTAGTTTATTGATAAAAATATGGTTAGGTGCTAGGATGTAAGAATCTACTGGTCTAAAAGGCGTACTTGGTTTGTGGATTTTTATGAGACCATATAGTTTTGTTGCTTGCGTGTTCTTGTACACAGTTTGTTGTTTCTCTAAATATGCCAACCACGTATTGCAGTTTTGTAAAATTTGTTTCATACATTTTTGAAATTTTGTTGTAGCATCTATATTTGAAATTTCTAAATTTTCAAAACTGCAATATTTGCTTTACGGATTTAGAGAAACAACAAATTTTATACAAGAACCTACAAGAACAAGAATACAGAGTAGCTTTTAGAACTAATATCAATGTTCTTAAACGCTTATTTACTATTAAAGGTTCAACTAACGACATTTTGAAGCCGGGTATTTATAAAATAAACTGCACATTCTGCAATTCTGTTTATATTCAACCCTAAGTGGTAACAAATGTGTAACAATTAAAATGAAAATTACTCCTTGCAATACCTCGATCGATAGGATTTTTTATACTGAATACAATAAAAAAATATGTCGAAATCAGTTAGTAAATACAAAATACCATTGATTTTTACCAAAATGCAGTAAAACAAGAAACTGGCCAAGCAAAACGTAAGTAAATTTATAAAAAATAACAATGGAAAATTATTTAAAAATAAAACACTAAATCTACTAAATTGTGTTTGACGGTAATAAACAAGTTGCAATTGTTTCTACATGGCCTTCTACTAGATGCCTGCAATTCTTACACACAATAAGTCGACATAATTTTCATTTATGACTTTATTCATTAAAACAGATCTCAGCACGACGTAAAAATTTGACAGTGCGTTTATAGCATTCTGAATTCCGTTTCAAAGTTGTTTAGTCCTCGTAGACTTTTGTTTTTAACGTTTCTCGGATGAGGAAATCATAAGCATTTATTTCAGATGGCCACAGAAGCCAGTTAATAGATGTTTCTTGTTCTCTTCCACTCTATATAACAACAAACTGATTACTTAGAAGTTCTCTTACAGAACGTGTAAAATGAGCTGGTGCATCATCGTACAAGAAACACATTTTGCCGCAAATTAATGGTCATGTCTTCTAATAACTCTAGGAAAGTTACTTAGCGAAAACGAAGGTAACTAGAGCCATCCAGACGATTAGTCAATCATAACGGTCCAACCAAAAAGGTGTGAACACCCAGGCATTAATTTTTAATTTTCGTTGGGATAATGCCTAACTTTAATAGCGCTTGAGTATATATTTAATAAATATGCTCATTATGTATAGGTTTTTCAAGCCAGGTCTCAAACATCATCAGTATAAAAGATAATAATTTGTACAAAATTTGCTTAAACGTGATAAGAGGCCAAATTGCATTAATTCTTTAACTCGCTGCATATAGAAAGGACGACTATGTTGATGGTCAAACATCCGATGTACAGTGTTTGTTGAAATATAAGCTTCAGACTCCAATTTTTTGATACTGATCTCAAGAGTATTACGAGTATTAATTATTTGAAGAATAGCTTCTTCCGCAATGAGGCTTCGAGCTTATCAAGGTCTTTCACTGCTTAATCTGGCTGGCTGCAAATTTCCTGTTTATCGAATGCGAGTGAAGTTTGTGAATTATATAAAATAACAACAACAACTGCAACAACAATTAATACAGCAACGATGGTTATAATTTCAAAAAATAATGTAAAAGGATAAATAATTATTGAAAAATTTACTGTCAACAATGAACTGAGCCGATTATACAATTATTACTGTCGTTTTTGTAAGAGTCTTCGTTAGAATCGTATCATAATCCTTATGAAAATTGTTATAGAAGTAAGAAGTAGCTTTAACCCTTCTGCAATTTGCTTTGCATTTCTTTGGTACTGAAAGCAGTGGCACCTTTTGAAGTGCCATTTTGATACATATCTATGGATTTCGAGTCGATTTATTTTGACCTCTACATTACGTGGTAGCGTGAGCGTCCCAACAGGTTTGAGGTGCCCTATATATAAGCAGTTTACATAGTAGCCATTTTCAGCAAGATATTTTTGATGTATACAAGATGATCAAAAAATAAAATATTTTTAAAAACTTTAGGTCCAATTACGTATCTGTAAAGCTATGAAATAATTAGCGCCCACATTTTGGTTATATAGTACTGTCGTATCAAAGACAGACAAGATTAAAGGCTTTACTGTGTAGTGCGTTAAAAAAAATTACTACTGTTATCCATAAATGGAGATTTTGTAAATATGTAATTAGTTTATGATAGTATTAATTTTTACAAAATATGTTTCGTATATACAGGGTGGGTAAACAAATAAATTGTTATTTCTAAGAACGTTGCGTGTGAATAGTTCTGAAGCAATTAAAGCAGTTAATAAGAAAATAATACATCATTATTAAATTATAACGCCTATCACTTTAAACTGGGCGTAGAACGTGCTGGGTCAGATCCTTGACTCAATTTTTTTAGGTTATATCTATTTACATAATTTGCACCCAAACTGCTGTTCTGTGTCCCATGTCGCATCGTGTATAAAAAAACCGCAATCTTATGTCGCAACTTTTGAACCGCTTAAATACAAAGTATTTTTTGAAGCACCCTGTATGCTCAAAAATATTTTTCAATTGGGCGGGTTTGAGATAACGTCAACTCTTCAGGTGTCAATTACAATTTCTGCGATACCGAATTATTCGCCAGTTAACGCAATACTGTAAATCAATATTGTAACTTTTCTTTAAATAAAACGTTTAAGTAGTGAGCTGGTAAGACAGATGTCAGTAAGTTGAATGGATATTCTTGCGTAAGTGAACTCGGAAACTGAAAAGGTCACGTATTTCATTCCCTCCCGAAGGAAGAGGGCGGGCTGCATAAGCTTTCCAACCTCCTTCAGCCACAAACATGGATTCCCCGCATACATGCATACATTACGTATATGTATGCATGGTGAGGTTAAGGATGGGTGTGGTCAGGATATGATCGGAAGAAACGGAGTTAGTGTTCTGAGGGGGAGAATAGTACCCCAGCATTCGCCTATATAACCGCACATGGTGTGCGTATACACAGTAACCATGCCGCTACATGTGTATGGAAAGCCCCTTGAAAAAACCCCATAAGGGTAGACGGTAACAGGAATCGAACCCATTACCTCCCGAATGCTAAGCAGGTCGTGTTACCACAACTCTACTAGCTCGGTAAGTAAACATATTTCGTTCGTGCTTTATGCAAAACAGAAGGGTTTAATACTTTGAAAACTGCAGGGCAGATGATGCGTTTTCGACAATATATTTGATCCGTTTTTGACGGTTATTATTAAGTAGTACGTACAGAACGACCTATGTTTAGTAGGAAATATGTCCCATATGGCGCGAGCAATTCGTGTTGTACATTATGCAATCTTAAAAGAGTTAGGAGTTTGGGCGGTAAAAATTTACACATTCAGAAGACACTATTCAAGGTAGAGAGTGGCTATTTAAAATAAAAACCTTCAAAATCAAGTACTAATGTTCTTTCGTCACGTAATGGCTCAAAGACACATCCTTATATGTGCTTTATATGTTATATGTTTTCAGAAACAAAAGTAAGCAAAAGATTGTTGTATCTTTATAAAATATAACAATGAAGTGTATAAAACCATACACAAAGACCAATTAGACAAATTAGGAACTGAAATTTAATTCCTTGGAGTTCGTAGCAATTGTAAATGGTAATACCTTTTACCAAGTTACCTTTGTAAATTTTTAAACCTATATACATTGGTAAGGAAAAGTATATTTTTTGACTTTACTGTGTAATTGATAAGAATTGCGCTGTGTTTGTATGTGATTAGAATAAAAGTTCTGTTACGGATATACAGTCTGTCCCAAAAGCTTAGAAACGTTCAATTATCTCAGTTATTTGTAAAATGACATAGATGAAAATTGGGGCGTTTACAGTAGCAATCATGCACTACCCAACAAATTTTTTTTCAATTATGCGGTGTTGCCGCTTCTACTAAAAATTAAAAGCGATCATTCAAATGGGACATCAGGTATATTATTCAATTTTCTAATACCCGGAATAAATCTAAATAGATCTTATCTATATTTACCTTTAATCATTTACGAAATAATTACCAGACCATTTCGACACTTTGACAGGTTGTAAAATCTGAACTTTAAGGGATCAAGAAAAACGGTTTGCTCATTCCTGTCTTAGTTGTTCATAAGCTATCGATTGACAAATACAAAAACACCTAATCTTCTTAGAAGGAATTTATTGAAAAATTGTTTAAAAAAAATAAAATAGGTGATATCCACCTTTGTTACATTAGAAATCGAAATCGTGAAAACGCGTCATACTTGACAGACGTAAAAGTATAATTACATATTGTAAATCCCATTCGCTTTCCTTTTTAAAAATGGTTAATTTAAATGAACGAGAAAGAATCACACTGTTTATGGTGAGTGGTTACGGAGAACGTGTGACGTCCTATAAAAAGGTGGAGTATTTATACAATAACGATTTTCCAAATCGTCCCCCAATTGCAAAATCAGCCATATAGAAAACAGTTAGAAGGTTTGAGGAAAAGGGAGACTGCAAAGAGAGGTTTAGACCGAGACGACCCAAAACAGCAAGAAGTGGTGAACGCATTACTCATATTTATTGAGAGTCCTCATAGTTCCCTGCAGAAGTCAGCAGCAACTATTGATATAAGTCGTTCATCAGTGTCGAGAATTCTAAACGAAAATAAATTTCACCCCTATAAGATTCATCTTGTTCAAGTGTCGTCAAACGATAGAAGAAACGAATTTTGTGAGACCATTATGGCCAAGTGAGACGAGAATAATGATTTCTTCAATAATATTGTTTTTTCCGATGCAGCGACATTTATGCTAAATGGGAATGTCAATCGTCATAATTATAAGTACTGGTCCGATCAAAATCCGCATCGGACGCGAGAAGCGCATTCCTAACAGAAAATAAATGTATAGGCAGGGTTGTATGGAACTCGCACTATATGGCCATTTTTAATAGAAGGGAATTTAACAGCTGAGAGATATTTGGATATGAATCAAAATTTAATAGTTTCTGAAATTCAACGTTTGTCTGGCTCCAACTATCAAAGTACATGGTTTCAGCAGGACGACTATGTTCGTATAGTGCGGGACTATTTGAATACAACTTTTCCTAACAGATGCATAGCCAGAATGCTTTCTATAGAGTGGCCAGCTAGGTCTCCTGACCTCTCGCCATTAGATTCCTTTTTTTGGGGGCATCTAAAATATAAAGTATGCGCTACAAAACCGGAGCTATACATAAGTCTCCCAAAGAAAAGTACAAGGATTTTGTAAATGAACTAGAAATTAGTCTCTCTTCATGTTTGTCGTTTTGCAACACAGTTTCTTGTTTGGGAGATTTAAATATTAATTTGTTGTCCAAAAATAGCGATCCCACAGCTTGTCTTAACGAAATGATACCATTTCTAAGCTTGAATCAAGTAGTTACTTAAACCTACTTACTTTAATTAAGGCTGATTTCATTCAGATCTGAAGTCATATAACATGGATGATGTTATCTATACAGATGACATAAATCTGAAGGTAGCAGTCTTAAGCTATTGTGTTAATAATTTGTTAATAAACATGTACCTTGGAAAATCATTAAAATTACAAAGAGTCCTAAGCCGTGGATTTCCGATAATGTTAAACATTTCATGTTAATCAGAAAAAAAGCTAAACGTAAATTTCTGGTTACAAAATCCTCAGCGGATTAGCAGAAATATAAAGGCTTGCGTGACTTTACAAATCAAATTTGCAGAAATGAAAGAAAGGCTTTTTTCAAATATATATTTAAGGATATCAATAAAGTAAACTTTGGCAGAGCGTAAAATTTTTAAACGTTAAATCATGAAATGAACATATTAATTTGCCTCCTGAACTTAACGATGCAGAAGCAATTAATACATTTTTTGTGGACGGGGTTCCTCATGTAAATATATCTCACGATACAAAAAAATATTATCAAAATGTTTCAAACACTTTCCTCTCTTTTCATGCCGTGTCTGAAAGTTCAGTCCTCCTAAATATTAAAACCAACGCAGTGGGTTATGATGGTATTAATGTTGACATGATCAAGTTGTATTGTCCTAATATTATACCATATTTGACAAATTTGTAAATCGCATCCAAAAAAGATCTATAAGGCTTATAAATGACCGGTCTCTGACTTCTGACCTACATTCTTTTGAGCATAGAATAGTTTCGGTTCTGTCCTTGTTCTAGCGCTATTACCACGACAAGTGTGCCTCCTAAGTACACTCCTTAGTATCTTCGCAGGCCAACTCCGCTAGGAACACTAGGTTTGCCCATTCACACCATAATTACTCACTCAAAATTCCATCGTGTCACACTTACCGGGCGCAATTTACATTTTTCCACACGACGGCCAAATTGTGGAATGCACTACCCAGTTCCTGTTTTCCTTCAAACTTTGACTTAAATCAATTTAAGGTAGCCATTCATAAACATTTCTCGGCAGCGTAACACTATCCCTAAACCCTGCCAGTGTTCCTGATCACTTTAGCACGTTAGGCAGATATTAGTCTGTTCGGGAATACTATAAGTAAAAAAAAAAAATGTAATCCACAGTTGCATACTGACCGGAGAGTTTCCAATTTTATGGAAATGTGCACATTTATTCCTTTACCAAAGTAAAATCTCCAAATTCTTTTAAAGATCTAGGACCTATCAGCGTATTCCCCATTTTTTCAAAAATATTTGCAAAAAATTTTGCATCGTCCGATTTGTGAGTATGTGGAAACTCATAATTTATTGCCCGACTGTCAGTCTGGGTTTAGGACTAACTATAGCTGCACGACTTCCTTACTTAATGGCATAATACGCTCTAATGATACAAAAAAAAACTAACCATTTTGATTCTGTTAAATTTCAGTAAAGCACTCGACACCGTTAATCATGAATTATTGCTTCTAATTTTAAACAGTTGTGGGTTTTGTAACATATCTTTAAAGTGATTGCAATCATTTTTACAACAGAATGCTAAATGTTGTAAATCAGAAATTCTTGTCATCCAGTAGAATAATTAGTAAAAGTGTTTCGCAGGGATCTGTTTTGGGCCCTGTCTTATTTCAATTGTATACTTCTCATTTTGTGAAAAAGATTCAATATTGTTCTATTCAAATGTACGCTGATGATATACAATTGTTCTACTCATTTGATGAAGGTAATATTCAGGTTGGTTTACATATCTCGCATGATGTTCTCATTATATGCGAAACCTCATCTAATTACGGGCTAATTATAAATCCCGGTAAATCGTACATGATACTATTCGCAAATAAATGGAAAAATGAAATATATGTCTTTAGTTGACGTTAAAATTAATGATGTTTCAATCCCAATAATGGATCAGGTGAAAAATTATATCCAAATGTACCCAAAAAGCTTACTTGACTCTTAAATTATTTTATCCCCACAAGATGTATCTATCTGTTGGTTTAAAATAATGCTGTGTGATTCGTTAGTATTATCTATATATAATTATTGAGACATTGTGTATAATCCATGCCTACTTACTTCAATAATAAAATTTCCTATCGTACGGACATACATCATCTAAACTTGAGGCATCGCGGAAAAATAACTCCACCCGCTCACAAAACAACATCCTCTGAAAGATCTTTTTCATATAACATTTACTTAATGTAAAATGGACTGTCCGCTTGGCTAAAGGAACTATCAGTCAAGGCGTTTAATAAAAAATATAAAGAGTACTTGTATTGTTAACAGTGGCATTCTTGTACGTAAATGATTTCAAGTCATATTAGTGAATAGTTTATCCATGTTTCGATTACAGTAATTAATTTTATGTTGATTTACTTAGTTTAATTGGTGACTAATTTAGTTTTTGTTTTGTTAAGAGTTGTTAATCGCAAGGTAATTTTAATTTCATGTTGAATGTTTCTTGTGAGCGTTTTTTTTTTATTTCTTTCTTTCTTTAATTTGTAACTGACACGATTAGTGAATATTTATTTTAACTTTTAAAATGTGGTTTATTTAGTGTAAGGTAGGATTGTAAAGCAGAATAATTCTGAATCTCACCTTATGGTTTAACAGCTGTCTTTGCCGTTATTAAATAAAGGCGTTTATTATTATCATTATTATTATAAATTTTCATTGGTAGTAATGCTTTAAATTAGTTGGAAAACGTTTTAACATGTAAAAAGTTCTGTATTATAATACAAATACTTTTTACATTAGTGGAGTTGATCGGCCTATTTCCACAGTTTATGCTTTTTGAGCGCGACGTTTCGGAAGCGGACTCTGCTTCCGTCATCAGGCTTAGTCCTGAGAAGGACTGTTTTCGCACTTGAGTCGAATTCATATGTTACATATATAATTTTTCCCAAGCACTTGACTACTCTAAGATTCGAACCTGGTACCTTTCACTTACTAGTCTGACACCTTTGCCACTGATCCACGGAGTAATCCAATATATATATTAAACTTTTTCGTGGTTGCGCAGAAGTTTATTGCGCATGTTGCGCAGTAAATTCTTGCGCAGGTGTATTGCGCTTTAATCTCTTCGCGCATTATTGGAATCCATATGGGTTTAATTTCTACACTAGCTTGGCTTATTGGATTTTCTGCTAGTGCGATGTATGTGGCTTCTTTGAGTTTTCGACGAGTTGTGTTCTCGTCCTTTGCCACTATCTGTATGTTATCCCATTGGATGTGGTGGTCTTCGTTCCAGACATGTTCGGCGTTCGTTCCAGACATGTTCGGCGATTCTTGATCTTTCTATTTCGCCCTTACGGACGTTGTTCTTGAGTTCCTGTATTTTGAGTGGTCTACTGCTCTCTCCTATGTATGCTCTGCCGCATTCGCATGGTAGGCTATAGTAAATATTCGAAGACCAAGGCAATGCACAAGGAAATTCAGCAGAAGGAACTCGAAAAGCTAATGAAGGAAAAGAAAGAACCAACCAACATCAATCGAAAAAACACTGTCATAAACATCTCCAAACGACAGTTGAACGAAAACGAAATGCAGGTTCTGGACAAAGGCTTGAACTATGCGATAACACCGAGGTATATTCCGAAAGTAGATTTAATAACCGCAGTCGAAGAAACAGCTATGAAATTAGATCCTGAAGAAGCCGAAGGATACAGAAGTAAGGTTAGATCAGTCCTAGATTCATCTAGGCGAACTAAACCTAACCTCTCTAACCTAGAAAGGAGAGCGGTCATTTCCCTTAAGAATGACCCATCGATGAAAATTCTCCCGGCAGACAAAGGAAACGCGACTGTGGTAATGGATATGGACACTTACAGCAGTAAGATCCAAGAACTACTGGACGGGGGCGAGTACAAACAAATACCAAAAGACCCCACACCATCAATCGAAAGACGGATATACCTGACACTGGCGAAACATAAGGGGGAGTTCTCCGACTACCAGAGAACTAGACTTACTCCACACTACAGCAAACCTCCGCATCTGTACAGCCTACCAAAGATTCATAAGCAGGGAATTCTTCTGAGACCAATTGTGAGCTCGAGAAATTCACCTTGCCACCCATTAGCACACTATCTGCTAGGCATCATCACACCCTTATCGGAAAAAACCGAGTGGAAACCATCAGAAACTTCCAACCAAACCACGAAGAAATACTGGTAAGCTTCGACATTCTGAGTCTATTCACAAATGTGCCTACCGATAAGGCACTAACTATCATAAGAGACAAGCTGGAAAAGGATGAAACGTTAGACGAACGCACGCAACTCTCGGTAAACACAATAATGGAACTTTTGACAATATGCAAAACCAAACCATACAATGAAGATCAGAATTCCAAGAATTGTGCATATAACCTACCATGCGAAATCGGCAGAGCATACATAGGAGAGAGCAGTAGACCACTCAAAGTGAGAACACAGGAACACAAGAACAACGTCCGCAAGGGCGAAATAGAAAGATCAAGAATCGCCGAACATGTCTGGAACGAAGACCACCACATCCAATGGGATAACATACAGATAGTGGCAAAGGACGAAAACACAACTCGTCGAAAACTCAAAGAAGCCACATACATCGCACTAGCAGAAAATCCAATAAGCCAGGCTAGTGTAGAAATGAAACCCATATGGATTCCAATAATGCGCGAAGAGGTTAAGCGCAATACACCTGCGCAAGGAGTTACTGCGCAACCACAAAAAAGTTTAATATATATATATATATATATATATATATATATATATATATATATAAGTTCTAAAATATATATATTGGATTACTCCGTGGCTCAGTGGCAAAGGTGTCAGACTAGTAAGTGAAAGGTACCAGGTTCGAATCTTAGAGTAGTCAAGTGCTTGGGAAAAATTATATATATAACATATTAATTCGACTCCAGTGCGAAAACAGTCCTTCTTAGGACTAAGCCTGATCACGGAAGCAGAGTCCGCTTCCGAAACGTCGCGCTCAAAAAGCATAAACTGTGGAAATAGGCCGATCAACTCCACTAATGTAAAAAGTATTTGTATATGCATTTATTCCACAAATCTGCGAAACTAGTATGGTTAATGAAAGCACTAACAATTTCTAAAGCACTAAGAATATGTCTGGCACGGATCTTCAGTGCTTCGTAAGTACATCTTAATACTTTATAGCTTGCACCACCATCAATATTCTCAAAGAAACAGCACCCTCCTTTGTTAGCTTCATACCCTCATTGGAAGAACTAACGACATGGCCTGAGCCGATCGTTGGCTTATTTAGTGATTGAATGTGCTAGTTTGCACCAGTTTAACAGGGTGTTTTCAAGACAATGACTCCTCCATGTTTAATATTACCGTCTATTACTGAATACACTCCGGTGCATGTCGCTAATGCCTTATGATGTTTCATGACTATGACCGCTACTAACTGCTTCCAATAAGAGTATTTTATCAGCACGTTTGCAAGAAAGCCGGCTGGCTTGGCTTTCTTACAAACGGTAGGTCATGGTAATGCGAGCTAAAAAACGTTAAAAAGGCACTACGAGTGCTAACATTATAAATTGGTGTTTGTAAGAAAGCTAGACGTCAGCACTCCACAACTCGGTGAAGTTCCCTTGGAAAGAGCCAACAACACTAGCAGACACTGACTGTGGACTAAGTGCACCAAGTCTATGGTTAGAGATTCCAATAACAGTAAGAAATCCGCACTGCATAACGGGGCACCGTTTTCTTAGGAACAAATGGTCATGTTGACTGAAAATGCTGGGCTCGGATTGCTAATACAGTTTCTATAAAGTTTTAAATAACAAAAGTTAAACAGTAAATTGGAAAAACGTTATTAGGGTGAAACAAGAAAATTAATTATTGTACCTATACAGTAGCCTCCGAATTTTCCAAGTTGAAACCACAAACTTCTACTAAAAAAACACATACTATCACCTTACAATACATTTGCCTACCACTAAAAAGGTTTATAAAAAATACATGCTGTTAAATAGTAATTATATTAGTAATCAACCAGTATTATTTCAAAAACTGTACCTTCATAAAGCTTGATAATGTCCCCAATTTTATGCCCGTGAACTTCTGGTAATTCCTCTGGAAATAATTTAATATTGATATTTTTTAATAAATAAACTTGTTTACATTATTCTGTACGTAACAATATATTAGCACGTTATGTCAAATGTCAAATGATTCTTGTTAATCGTTGTTTTATTTTATAACGCTCATTACTCATTTACTATTTACAATAGTTCTTGAAACCACTTGTTCCGATCTCGTATGGATTACGACTTCTTCTTATATACTAATACAATGCGAACCTTCTCTTTGATATATTGTCAGCATTTATTTCTTTGTTGGTAAATCCCAAGGAAGTTTATGTTTAACATATTCTAGAAATGATCTATTTCTATTTCCAAATGAAATAGTATATCTCCACAATTTTTTTTTACTTTTCTCCGCGTTTAGGAGCCACTGTTTCAAAAACAATTTTTTTGGATGTATTCGGTTGCCGATACACTCATGATAACACAAACGGATTAAACCATTAAGCTGAAATTTTTACAGTGTATATAGTTCAGGCAAGATAAAAAACACTATTGTTTTTGGTCTACTACTCGCCTCCATTACCGTCATTTGCCTTCATTTACACTAACCTCAATTTTTTTGTTTTTAGTTTTATTTTTGAACCAATGAACCAAATGAATGTTGGTTAGGACTAGTATTTTGGGATATCGAATCTCAGCAAATTTAGATGTGCATCGACTCCCCTTAAAACGGTTCGGATATAAAGCAATCTTCCAAAATTATATTTATATATGAAAATTGTTTTCCTCGTACTTGGTGCAGGCTATCCTTTTTTTATTTACCCAGATGAAAAACTAGTAAATAATATAATTTTACTGAAGTTGCGCATTGCGCGTAACTAGAGTGGGCCAAACCTTGTTTTATAATCTTCACGAATTGTTACATTAGATCCCTTAAACTACGTACCAAATATAATAAAAAATAATAATAAGCCTACAAAAAGTGGAGAAACTGAAAAGTGATACTATGCGTATTTCCAATATTTGATCAACTGTCCCAGTACAATATTATGCAATTAATTTAATTATGGCCTCAAAATGCAGAAGTTCGATAGAATGACAATAATGACAAGCTGTAATACAAACAAAGAAGTTACAACCACACAAAGAAAATTAAAACAAAAAATATGGATGGCAAAGATGGTAAAAATAGCAAGCCATTCAACTGAGATAGAAACGATAATTACTTCCGCTTTGTGTGGTCTATTTAAAACGTCAAAAAATTCAACCTAAAGTTTTAATGAAATTATTGAGAGCATAAATTAATGTAAAACTGCGACACAGTAAAATCCGCAGGGAAATAGGAAACGTGGACCTCAACTTCAGAATTTTATTAATGGTAACATTATGATTAAGGGATTATATTTCGATTGACGAAAAACCAAACCGTGGTTCAGGAGAATGACCATCGTCTGATTAAAGGGAGGATCAAATAACCCTACTACAATAACAAGAAAGTTTATTTTTTTGAAAAATTGTTCTTGATCAGTCACGAACTATCAATACTGCAAATGGAATCATGACCTTCCTATAGACCCGTTCTATTAACCTATCATGTCTAGTGATTAAAGGATGTTATAGAAATAACGTTAACACTGTTTGAAGAAAAAGTACCTGAATCCGTGTTTTAGACGTTCAAATAAAAAACCCACTGCAATAGCATATACGTTTTTGGCACTTTATCAAGATGGTCTAGTGGGATACTGAATAAACTGAATGGCCAAACAAAGGGTCTTCAAAAGAGAGCCTTTTTATTTCGTCGTATCAACAGATTTACCTAATATGAGTATGACATAAGCAAAAATCAACAATTTCTTCAAAATAGGCGAGTGTTGCAAAAATAATTTTTTCTACATGTTTAGTTAAGCAAAGTAATAAACTCTATTCAGAAATTGTAGCGAGGCGTGCATGTCATTTTATTCGCCATTCCCGATATTGAAGATCTTAAAGTGGTTGTATGTGAAGTTATTAGGATAGTGCTTACTCATTTCAAAAACCTTACTGCAATGCTTACCATAATAACGCGACATACTCGAAACTAGCTCGAAAAAATAATAAATAATCCAAGTAAATTAGTGAACCACTATTCACAAAAGGATATCCCAATAGCAACGTTAACTCCCCGGTAGTAGAAAGAAGTTAATTCCCGAGGTTTCATTCTCCGTATATGACGATCAATAAAAAATTATAAATCCAGGGAAGGACTTGTAAAGCAAGAAAGGACTAAGTTCCTATAATAACCATTAGGAGGATGAGCAGAAGAACTTGAGATGCACCCACCGCCACCTACTTCATTTAGGCTTAATCAATATTCACATAAGACAAAAACGTTTTTCAACTCACATTGAAATAATTTTTATTATGAGTTTTTAATTAAGGGACATCTAGGCCGACTCAAACATGAATCATTAGACCATCTTTTGTAAGAACGTTGATTTCAATGCAAGCTCGCATTTTTTCACTAAACGTAATAATTTGGCAAAATTAAAAATGATTATTTTTTGGCCCACATGCGTCCGGTTAAGTATTCCTTCTTCCAATTTTTTATCTTGAATACAAGTGCCCTTAAACATAATGTTTTTCACTGCTCCACTACGAATCTCCAAAAAAATATTTTTTCTGTCATTTTCGACCCTCTCCCTCCAGAATTTTAGGATACCGTTTATAGGAATCGGATGTATATTGTGGTACTAATTACAGCAGCAATAAACAAAAGAAGGCCTTCGAGTTTATCAATACCTAAATTCAACCAGCCAATTCTTGTTCGATTGGACAGAAATTATAACAACACGATTTGGTCCAAAAATATATTTTGTTGGAAAGAATATATTTAGATGGGATTTACCGGAATAGTGCTACGACAATGAATACAATGAAATAACCATTTCTTGCAATCAAAGAGAACGAATAAGTAACAAAGATTGAAACACTAAAAGTTGGATTTATTTCACACCTTTCTGAAATTTAGCATGTGCAACATTTTAAAGCATGGTTGCCAAAGACTTAAAAATCTTATCACTGCCTTTGGTACAATACTGAAGAATAAGATTGGATTAACATTTGCTATAAAATAACGTATAAACGCAAAAATTTAAGACTCCCTACTCTTAAAACCTCAAAATTAAACCTTCTTTTCTAATCCTTTAATTTATGTAGATATTATTGTATTAATACATGTAGTTTATGTGAATGTATATACAGTGCTGCTATATATTTCGATACAACATAAAATAATTAATACTACAAAAGAAATAAAAATATTTGAAGAAATTAATTAAAAGAAAAACTGCCATTTTCTAATTAGGTACTTACTAATACATGGAGCGATATGTGATCGACTTTGTTGATAACCTCTAGCACATCTATTGCAAGTAATTCCGGTAACTCCATCTTTACAAGGACACTGTCCTGTAGCTTGGTTGCATGTTTTACCAGAAGCACCAATAGGATGACAATCACAAGCTGCAACAAAAATTTAATGAATACGTATTTTGTGACAACAAATATAGTAATAGAAACATAATTTTATTTTTGTAGAAACATTTTCAACTTCACCTCAATATATAATTATTGCTGACATTACGTAAAGTTTAGATCCACATATCACAATAAGCTTGTTTGCAGTTGTAATTTTCGTGATTATATTGCGGTTTCATTACTACTAAATATTTCATTATTTACAGGATGTGAATACTATTATTTTGTTTTGTTGGAATTGGATGGTCAAGATGGTTTCCGAGGCGAATGGAAAAAGAAGAGAATTCTGTTCACAACAGCACAAAAAAAAGTGAGTATAGTGTTTGTGAGCCAAATAAAGAGCAGCACAAGTAGTGGTAAAGTACAGTTTGGAGAAATTACGGGTAATTCACGTACATACAAAAGAAACAATACATTCTAAGGTTAGGGGTTAAGATAAAGAAGTACAGTGCTTTGAGGTCAACTCAAGCAGACTAGTTCGAAGCCAGCAAAGGAAAATACGGTATCCTGAGGCAAAATAAATGACTTAAAATAAAATAAATACATAATGGAAGAAATCCTAATGGTAATAAAGGATAAATTAGATACAATGGAAATAAGAGGTGGAAGAATGGGAAATAAAACAAGAAATAAAGGAAGTAAAGAGGCAAAATGCGATGCTAGCAGAAAGAGTAAATTTATTAGAAAAAAAGATGGAAAGTAATGAGAAGACGAAAAAAGAAACAAAGTAGTAATTAAAGGGGTTCAAGTACGAGAAAACACAGCAAAACAAGAAATTGAAGAACTATTAAAGAACAAGTTAAATATAGAAACAGAAATAGAAGAAACAAGAATCATAACAACAAGATACCAAATGCCAATAGTAATAGCGAAATACTTATCTTTTTTGGGTTTTTTAATGGTATATTTTAAATTATACAATCTAAACGTTTCGATGACACTTACAGTTATCTTCGTCAATAGTAATATCTGTTAAAATTGTTAAAGATGTTGTAAACAATTTTGTCAACTTTGACAAAAAAGATAAGTATTTTATTATGTGTGATAATGGCGAAAGTTTACATTTTCATATAGTAATAGCGAAGTTCAGAAAAAGCGAAGACAAAGCTAAAATAATGAAAGAAAAAAAAAGACAGAAGTGAACAAGAAAGAAGAGAGCAAGTAAAAATAAGAGAAATGGCAAACCAAACGATCAAAGAAGGTAGGAAGGTGAAAGTGGGATTTAAAAAATATGGACAGAAGAAGCAAAAACCGAGAAAAAATCCAGGTCAAACAACTAAGAGAATAAAACCAATGACAGTACACGACGACGAAACTAGTTATAAAAATGGACACGAATAAGAAACAATTGATAGTACATAGTAATAAGAAAGAACGTAATAAGCGAAAAATTTTGAGACTTGGTACCTGGAATTTAAAAACAATGTTGCAGACAGCGAAAGTGGAGGAAATAGCACGAGAAATGAAAAGATACAACCTAGAGGTGCTAGTTCTACAGAAAGTAAGGTGGAGGGACCAGGGAAGAATTGACGAAAAGAACAGCACATTATTCTATTCCAAAAAACAGAAACAAGAAAAATAGGGGACAGCCTTTATGGTTGATACAAAAACAAGAGAACAGATCATACACTTTCAGGCAATAGATGGAAGACTATCGTTCACCACCATAACGAATAGGCAAGCAAATATAACATTAATAAACGCCTATGCTCCTACAGAAGATGCACAAAAACATGATAAAGAGAAATTTTATGGAAAATTAAAGGATGTAAGCGAAAATGTACCAAAGAGCGACATACCTTTGATAATGGGAGGTTTTAACGCGCAGATAGGGAAAGAGCAGTATAATAAAGATATAGCAGGAAAAGAAACAATACATGAGAACACAAATGGTAATGGGTACAGAATATATAATTAAGCAACAAGAACCAACTCTTTAATTATAAGCACGAAGTTTACACACCGCAGAGAACACACGATAACATGAAGGAGACCAGGCACAACGGACGGCAATCAGATAGATCATGTATTAATATCAAAAAAATGGGAACAGATAACAAATAATACCAGATCATATAGAGGAGCAAAAAAAATAAAATTCAGAAAAATTACGAAAAGACGAGGCAAAACTAGCATACATAAAACAATTAAACAAGATAACCAGAAATAGAGTCAAAAGCAAGCATAAAGGAAGAGTGGAAAACACTTAAAGAAAGTATTATAACAACAGCAGAAAATCACAATAGGACGAGCACAAATGGAGAAAAGAAAACAATGGTATGATGAATGTGAAAAGAGAACAAAAGATAAAAATCGCGCAAGAAATAAATTGTTGGCGACAAACAACGAAGCAGAATTAAAAGAGTATAAAGATAAAATAAAGAAGCAAATAAATGTTGCAAATGCAAAAAAAGAGAATGTATAAATGAAATGCTGAAAGAAATGGAAAAAAAATAGCAAAGACAATGGAATGTTATTTCAGTACGCACGCGCGCACTACCAAAACACAAAACACAAATAATAAAATAACTGCAAAAGCTGAAAACAAAGAATGGGAAAATTACTTCACGGAATTATAAAGATGTTAAAACACAGAGAGAAAGGAACACAGAGAAAAGTAAAATAGAAGAAAACGGTGAAGTATCGACAAATGAAGACTTTAAGGAAATAGTTAAAACAGATGAAACAAAAAAAATCTGCAGGACCTGACGAAATTATCAACGAGCTGATAAAATCTGGATGTGAGACGTTACTAAAAAGAATATACCAACTGATAACATAATATATAAGGGAAGAGGAAATTATTCCAGCGGAGTGGATTAATAATACCCATTCACAAAAATAGTATTGATAAACGTAATACTCAAATCATTGGCAAAATTAATAAGGGAAAGACTCGCAAAATACACAGAAGAAAGAACAGGTGCATACCAACAAGGTTTTAGAAAGGGAAGGTCAAACATCGACGCAGTACTTGTAATGACACAAATAATTGAAAAATGTTATGAACATAGCATCAACCTATACATATTTGTTTATAGACCTTAAGAGAGCATTTGACAGCATGGGGATACCAAAGAAATAATACGACTAGGACAATCAAGAGAAATAAAAATGGTAACAGGAGTAAGACAGGGGGGGGGCGCACTATCGACAACCCTGTTTAATATAACGTTGGATGGGGTAATAAAAGCAACGGAAGTCGGAAGAGTGATCTCGCAGAACAGTACACAAATCAAAGGTATGCTGATGATTTAGTAATAATGGCGAGAGATAAGATAAAAGCAGCTTGGAAAAAATACTGAACAACTTACATAGAGAAGCGAGGAAAAGAGGGCTAGAAATTAACGAAGACAAGACGAAATATATGATAGTCTCTACGGAAAATACCAAAAACATGAAGGAAATAAAGATAGCACAATATAAATTTGAAAAACCACAAGCTTTAAATATTTAGGAGTAACGTTAAATGAAAAAAAAAGAAAGGAGTATAGTAATAAAGGAATGCATAAAGAGTGATAATAGAGCTTATTTGAGGTGTTTGAAAGATAAAAATCTACGTAAAAAAAACAAAAGGCAAGATCTAGAAAGCGGCAATAAGGCAAGTTGTCACATACGGGGCAGAAACAATGTGCATGAGTACTGAAGATGAAGAAAAATTGAGAACAGTTGAAAGAAAAATATTGAGAAGAATAATGGGAACAATAATAACAGGAGACTGAGAATGTTGAAGATTGCTGAACCATGAAACAAACGAAAACATGGGAGGGGAAAACATCGTAAGTTTATTAAGGCACAAAGACTAAAATGATACGGACACATATGGAGAAGAGAATCTCAAGGAATAATAAAAAAGTATGGGAATGGAAACCGCAGTCAGGGAGACCAAGGGGTAGACCAAAGCTGAGGAGGGAAGACCAGGTGCAGAAAGATATAAGAAATATGGTAATTAACAACTGGAGAGACATTATAAAATCAAGAAAGAAATGGCTGAATGAAACAGAAAAAGCTAAGCGATACAACAATACATAGAGAGGCAAAGAAATACAGATAATCGGAGCGATTCACCGCGAAACTATTATCAAATAAGTCGTATTCTTCTAAAACCCGAAGGCAGATATATACAAGAAATTATAGGAAACAATTTATCACAACCGTTCTTTTGTTATTCTTTGGAAATGAAGGTAGATAATATCGCTTTAACAAAATCGTCGGTCTGGCACAGCAAACGACCTTTCAAGCTACAAAATGGTAATAAAAACAAAATAATAATTTTTAGAATAATTATATAATCCTTTTTGCAATATACTCAAAATGAAAATAAGCAACGTCATCAAAACAACAATAATGATTTTTAAGTCAGATAGACGTTTAAACCTTCATATCAGATAGACCTTGATAGACGTTTAGATTCCAAGGCAGAAAAGCAGAAAGGAGGAAATGCGGATAGGCCAGAAGGAAAAAATGCAGAAAGGCGGAAAGGAGGAATTGCAGAAAGGCTGAGGCGGAATGACCGAAAGGCCGAGAGGCGGAATGACCGAAAGGCCGAGAGGCGGAAAGGCGGAAATGCGTGAAGGGAGGAAGGACGCAAACGCAGAAATGTGAGAAGGGCAGAAACACGGAAAGGAGGGCAAGCGCGGAAAGGTGGAAAGGCAGATAGACAGAAATGCGAAAAAGCAGAACGGTGTAAAGGTGGAAAGGCTTTTTAGAATAATTATATAATCCTTTTTGCAATACATTCAAAATGAAAATAAGCAACGTCATCAAAACAACAATAATGATTTTTAAATAAGATAGACGCTTAAACCTTCATATAAGATAGACCTTGATATACGTTTAGATTCCAAGGCAGAAAAGCAGAAAGGAGGAAATGCGACTAGGCCGGAAGGCAAAAATGCAGAAAGGCGTAAAGGAGGAATTGCAGAAAGGCTGAGGCGGAATGACCGAAAGGCCGAGAGGCGGAAAAGCGGAAATGCGTGAAGGGAGGAAGGACGCAAACGCGGAAATGCGAGAAGGGTAGAAACACGGAAAGGAGGGCAAGCGCGGAAAGGCGGCAATGCAGATAGATAGAAATGCGGAAAAGCACAACGGTGTAAAGGTGGAAAGGCGGGAAATCGGATAGGTCAAAAGGCAGAAAGGCAGAAAGGCGGAAAGGCGGAAAGGCGGAAGGGCGGAAGGGCGGAAGGGCGGAAGGGCGGACGGACGGAAGGACGGAAGGGCGGAAGGACGGAAGGGCGGAAAGGCGGAAAGGCGGAAAGACGGAAAGGCGGAAAGGCGGAAAGGCGGAAAGGCAGAAAGGCAGAAACGCAGAAATATTGAAAGGCGGAAAAGCAAAAGGCAGAGAAGCGGAAAAATGTATCTGCTGGTCAAGTGGTCTGAAGTATTGATAAAACTTGTCATGTAACAACCAACTATTTAATGCTAAACCTCTTGCAATGTTTTTATAGAATTTGTGACTAATGATATGGGACAAATCGATGAATTTGGCATTCCAAAGATGGTAAAAGATTGAATCAATTAAAGAGAATAGTAAGTATATACATAAGGATAAATCAAAGGAGGGGTAGGGTAATGACAATAAGTAATAAAGAAAGAGTAAAGACTAAGGGACAGAATCCTGAACAAGTAACCAGATACAAGCACCTTTAAAGCGAAATATCAATAAATTGGGAAGTTATGAGGATGTAAAAACCAAGAAATGGATTGACAAAACGGATTTATATGAATATGTACAGGATATTGGAAATCAGGTTGTATATTGAGCTAATAAAAGGAATAGTAAATGCGAAATGAATTAAGTAATGCGGTCAATAATTGGAGTACTATGTCGCATTCGACTGAAAGAAAAAAAAGAACTGATTGGGCATGAGAAGACAAATTGAGGGCAATGCGAGTTGTGTAGGAAAGACGAATAAAATGATTATCAAAAAGTAAGAAGAGTCAACTAAAGTTAACTGAAAAGACTGCTCATTGAACAACTTTTATTTAAATATTAAGGAAAAAGGGAGAAGGCCACGTATTTCATTCCCTTCCCAAGGGAGAGGGCGGGCTACTTAAGCTTTCCAAGCTCCTTCAGCCACAATCATGGATTACCAGCGTACATACATACATTGTGTACATATGCATGGTGGCATTAAGGATGGGTGTGGTCAGGATAGGATCGGAAAGAACGGAGTTAGGGTTCTGAGGGGGGACACACTACCCTAGAATTGGCCTAATAGCCACACATGGTGTGTGTATACGCAGTGACCATGACGCTTCATGTGTATGAGGAAAACCCCCTGAACAAACCTCATACAGGGTGGTCGGTAACGGGAATTAAACCCATTACCTCCCGAATGCTAAGCAGGTCGTATTACCACTACTCTACTAGCACAGTATTTAAATATTAATAGTACGTTGCTTATACAGTAATTTTTTTATAAGGTGTAAAATGTGCAAAAAATTTAGCATTATTAAGTAACAAACAAATATCGAGACACCACATTCATTTATTAAGAATAAATAAACAACATTACCCGTTTCTAAATGCCTCATCCTGGTTTTTAATATTTTATGGTTATCTATAACACCTCATTTTTTGTCTCACAGCTCACTCGAAAGTTTAGCACACCAAATGTACACGTTTCTTTTTGCATATGTAATAGAAATGTGTTATCTGCTTAAATCTGTGAAATAATATTCATTACTTCAGGTGTAAAGCGTCTCAATAAATACACATCTGTGAGTAATTTCAAAAACATTTTATGTGTGGAAAGTAAGAAACGAAAGGATATATTGCTTTGTTTACTTAATTAGCATTAGTACACATGGGATGTACATTAAGAACTCATATTATTTTTGTGAAAACAACAAAAAATAAAGTTGGTAATTACGGTCTACGTATAAAACAAAAATCTTATTTTATGCTTTGAAATATTACTTCGACAGTATTTCGTTCAAGATAAGAGTATGAATTACCATAGCAATATACGTTGTCATACGTCCCAATGGGATACCTACCCCAAGTTGGAGCGTATGAATTATGGTAATTTAAATTATTTCAGTAGATACGCTGAATTACTTTCTTGCGTCATATTATTTTTAATCTTATCAAGTTTAACAAATAAAAACAAAAATAGTAGAAAATAAATACAAGAAAACGCACCAGTTATCAACAATAAAACATCATTTAGATAAACGTACAACTTCCCTATTAATTTATAGCCAAATGATTAATTTATGGTCTCATTAAAATTAAGTGTGGGAAATCTTATATGAATATTGAATAAGAAACTAGACAACAAGCTGACCTTCTCCTATAAGGGAGACTTGCTCGGGTCATGGATTGTCAATTAAAAAATTTCATTTATTAATATTTATTGAGTGGTAGTGAAAAAAAAATTTAAATGTTTTTATAACATATCTTAAATTCTTTAAAAAAGTTTCTAAGGAATTTAAGAAATTACTGGTATGTTAATTATAGGTTGATTATTCCATTTTTTATAATGTCCTATATAGCTAATGTTGCTTTTGGGTATAAAATGTAAAGAACTATTAAATATTTTTTGCTGTCTTTTTATTGACCAGCTAAAAGGTAAGCTGGAAAAGTGTTTTACGAGAGTTTTTGCGATGTCTAACTTTTGTGTAACAATGGACGTAAAATTAAGATTTATAATATTTTATGTAGTACACATTTGCTAGGATATTTAAGTAAACGACTTAAACTTTTTTTTTATTTGTTTTTTTTTTGTTCAAAATTGAAGTAGTAGCTATTTCACTGTATAAAATTTAGACTCGAAAATTAAATTTTTAAAAGGAATCCCACATTGTTATTCAGCCGAAAAAAAATTTAAGAAACTTTGCAATTTTCGCTGTCAATACCTACAGATCGAACTATAAAAAAGAATACAACGTATGGTAAAACCTAAAGTTATTGACACCTTAAGCATATGAAATTCGATTTTTCTGTTACAATTTACCTTAAGTACATAAAAATGTTTTTAAATTTAATTGACATATTTGTTCTAAAGTTACAGTAATGATTTAACAGCAGATTGATCAAAACTGTTTAATTTATTAATAATGGTGTATACGTTTGTCCAACCACAATTATTAACATACCAGATATAAACTGCTGGCCACTCGAACTTATACATAGTGATCTTTAGGCAAAATTTAAAGTTAAATATTTTCAATAAGAATGCAAATTTTTGAACGCGGCTTGCAAATTTTAAGAGCTAGTTTTTTTCGGATTAAGCTTCATGACGTATATTTATCATAGGACCATAGGTTTATTATATACGGGGTGATCAATGAAGTCATGCAAAAAACCAAAGGTTTGTATGAGTGAAATTTCCGCAAAAAATTTTTTTGGTCGTTGCAATATGGTTTGTTACTAAGGTAACATCAATATCTCTACATGTTTTTGTCAGTTTTTGAATTCAGGCCCTTAGGCCTTGCACACACAACTCAACATAAAATTTCGGTAGAAAAATTTTTTAAATTTTATAACTTGACATTGCCTTGACGGTTCTTGATAATTATTGCGGATTTGGAATCCTTGTTTCGGACAGAACAGTGAAAATAACATTAAATAAAAACAACTTGAGGTGAGAATTTATTTTTACAAAAACTTAAATAATGCTAAACTTTCGAGGGCGTCGTACCCTACGTTTTTGTTTATTATCGACCCGGTATAATGTGTAAATTTCAACCCTAAAATAACATGCTTAGACCATAGAAAATCTACCTGAAACAAGGATTCCAAATCCGCAAGAACCGTCAATGCAATGTCAAGTTATAGCAGTTTAAAGAATTTGCTACCCAAATTTTTACAAACTTTTTAATTTTTGCATGACTTCATTGATCACCCCGTATATAATAAACCTATGGTCCTACGATAAATATAGTCATGCAGCTTAATCCGAAAAAAACTAGCTCTTAAAAGTTTGCAAGCCGCGTTCAAAAATTTGCATTCCTATTGAAAATATTTTGCCTAAAAATCACTATGTGTAAGTTCGAGTGGCCAGCAGTTTAGTTATTGACACCTTAGAAACAGTTATTAACATATTTTATGTCCTTTTTTATTTGGATCATAAACTGAGAGTAAGAGGATGACACACAATCAAGAAAAATGTTTATTCCAAATAATAAATACATTAAATTACAAATAATAAAACAAAAATAAAAAATTATACAAACTTGTTCAGTGTTTTTTCTGCCTTATACAGGGTTATTACTAGAGTGAGGATTTTATGCAAAATGCATATCGCTTATTTTTTATAGCTGAAGAATATCGTTTTGTTTTTAGACGAATTGCACTAAATGCAATCATTTGACATTAATTAATTTTTGCATATTTTGCATATTTCGCCAAATACTGCATATATTGCAATTTTATGCATATTTTGCCTTTTTATTCATAATTAACATATATTTCGCATTTTTTCTATATCTTCCAAATTCGCTTTAAAATGCATTATTCTAACTTATTTTAAATTTTGTTATTGTGTCTAACTAAGAAATGTATTTTTATATGAATAAGACAGGTTTAAAGAAAGATTATTACCTGCAGTTAAGTGCAACGTTAATACTTCCGGATTATGAAGTTTCAATGCCGCTATTTCGTAGTATTTGAAAATTGCAATGGTACCTAAGTAGATAGTTAAAGCATTGATTGAGGGAATTCCCTCAATCAAGGGTTAAAGTTATTTGGACTTTTTCAAGGTAACTGTTTAGTTAGTTAATCCTCCTTGAAAATAATTTGAGAGTAACGGACAAAATGCAAAATTTTAAACATTCTTTGGGCGAAGACGTAACTGAATGGTACGGCTTTGTTAAGTGAACTTTAAGATGACGAAAGTTAAAAATAGTTTAGTTCAAGTATGGATAAAAAATAATATCCGAGCTACGTCTGGACGATGAAAAAGTGTTTTGCATAGCCTGTGGAAAAATAGTAAGGACCATTACATATTTTTAATTGATTTCGGAAATTAAACCCTTATTAATTGATGTAGGTTATTGAATTCACCGTTTTATCAGTTTTTAAACGCAATTAGATCTTATTTTTAAAATTAATTTTTTCTTAGATCATGTGCGAAAGGAAATCTCAAGTTACACAGCACATTGAAGCCTCTCTTCATAAAAGAAAATTAGAAACATTTAAGAAAACAAAAGTTTGTCAGACACCTTTGTGCCAGTCGTTGTTTCAAGAAACGGCCAAAAGAAATGCACAAGAGGAATTTAATTTCGAATTGTGTAGTGCACTTGTTAAAGCCAATATTCCATTAAAGAAATTGCAAAATCCTAGTTTTGGGTCATTTTAGAAAAATTAGTAAAAGCAAGTGCCAGATGAAAGCACGCTTCGAAAAAGGTATATTAATGATTTATATCTTGAAACTATGGGGCATATAAAGAAAATTACAAAAATAAATATCTTTATTTTATAGTAGATGAAACTACAGATTGTTGCGGGCGATATGTTGCAAATTTAATGATTGGTTATTTAAGTGAGGCGCAGTCTAGTATATCATATTTAATCGCTTCCAAAGTTCTTGAGAAAACCAATCATGCAACAATAGTTCGCTTTATAAACGAAGCTTTCATGCAATTTTTATTCCTGATATTGTTGCAACAGATAAAATAGTTTTAATGCTGTCTGATGCAGCACCGTATATGGTAAAAGCTGGACAGCAATTAAAATTATTTTATGAAAATTTAATACATGTAACATGTCTCGCACATGGTATTAATAGAGTAGTAGAAACAATTCGTAATCAATTTCCATTAGTAAATAGTTTAATAAGTAGTATAAAGAAATTGTTTTTAAAAGCTCCGTTACGAATTCAATTGTACAAAGAAAAGTTACCTAATATTCCTTTACCATCAGAGCCTGTGATTACGCGTTGGGGTACTTGGTTAAATGCAGCTCTTTTTTATGCAGATCATTTGGAAAAATAAAGGAGTTAGTTTTAGAAATTTCTGATAATTCAAGTACTTACGTTCAAAAAGCTCAATCCATTTTAAAGAAAACACAATTGCGCAATGAGCTGGCATTTATAAAAGCAAATTACTATTTTGTAAGTTCAACCATTGCTAAATTAGAAACGGAAGCATTGTCATTAAATGAATCTATGCAAATAATTAATAAATTTCAACAGCTGATTTCTGCTGTTTCAGGAAATATTGGTAAAACTATTTCTAATAAATTAAATGAAATTTTACAAAAAAACAGTGGATATCAGTTGTTACTAAAAGTTAATAATAAAGTTCTGAAACTTGAGGAAAATTCCGATGATCTTGTTATAAATTTAGATTTGGCCATATTAGCCGCATTAAAATATGCACCCATAACTTCTGTGGATGTAGAAAGAAGTTTTTCTTTGTACAAAAACATACTATCGGACAGACGCCAAAATTTTCTTCCCGAAAACTTGGAAAAATATTTAGTTATAAATTGTTTTGCAAATAGTAATGAGAGGGTGTAATCTTTATAAATCTATAGCGTATAAGTAAATATGTAATTTTTAAATAACACATAATTTTAAAATAATAATTGCTTTGTAAGTAGTAATGACAGGGTGCAGTTTTTATAAATGTATAGTGTATAAGTAAATATGTAGTTTTTAAATAACACATAATTTTGAATGTTAGAATAATAAGTTTGTATGCAATTTATCTTTTTCCTATTAAAAAATTACAAGCATATATACTTTTTTTATATATTAATGTTATAATTTGGAATTAACACAGGTAAATAGAAGATTCAATATTTATGCATATTTTGAATTAATAATGCATTTTTGATGCATATTTTAAGGTTTTTAAGTGCTCTCTAGTTATTACGAATGATGTTCATGATTTCAAGCATACATAAATCGAGTTTTATTCGTTTTACAAATATAAAAAATAGTTACATTTGAAGGAAAACTCAAAAAGTTTCATAACAGGTATTCAGAATCACAAACGTTCAATATGGGAGCCCCTTGTGACACGACAGATGTCAAGCCTGTAATCAAGCTCTCGCCATACGTTGTCGAGAGTTTCTTGATTGATTGTTTCGATAGCATTGGCAATCCGTTGCTGGACATCAAGTATGCTCTGTGGTAATGGTGGTGTATACACTTTATCCTTGACGTATCCCCACAAGAAAAAATCACAGGGGGTGATGTCCGGAGATCTTGGAGGCCAGTTCAAGAGTGCGTCATCATTTGGACCAACGCGCCCGATCCATCTCTCAGGTAGCAGATTGTTAAGTTCAGCCCTAACACCCAAGTGGTAATGTGGAGGTGCACCATCCAATTGCAGAATGAAATCTGGGGAATCTTGCTCTAATTATGGTATAAGCCATTCCGTCATCATGTCCAAGAAAACCATTCCATTTATTGTTTGTTGAATAAAGAAGAAAGGCCCGTACACTTTATTGTAAGCAATAGCACAAAACACATTAACTTTAGGAGAACCACGCACGTGCTCAATGTAAGCGTGTGGGTTCTCTGAGCCCCATATTCTTACATTATGTCTGTTTACTTTACCACATAAGTGGAACATTGCTTCATCACTAAAGACCACACGTTGTAGAAAGTTTTCATCCTCAATCAAGACTTGCATGCTCTCACAAAAAGATAGTCTTTTAACTTTGTCATTTTATTTTAATGCTTGAAGCAGTTGAAGTTTGTAAGGTTTGAATTTAATACGTTTACGTAAAATTTTCCAAACTGTTGGCTGTGGTATACCGAGCTCTCTGCTGCATTTAACAGTAGATTTCTGTAAACTGCGGGTAAAACTTTCCCTTACCTGCTCCACAACGTCATTGCTCACTGACGGCCTTCCAGTTGATTACTTTTTACAAATGCAGCCATTTCTCTTAAACTTCAAGTACCACTTGCGAATAGAGTGATTGCTAGGAGGATCTTCATTAAATCTGGTTCTACTAATAACACTAATAACTGATTGGTTAACGTGATAATCTAGCACACAAAATGCTTTCTTGTTTTCAAATTCAGCCATTGCACAAAACTGTCAACAATGGACTTAAGAAACAACTGATACATACCGAAATCAATGTAAACAAAACTTTATGAGTTTTTCTTTCCAGCGGTACCAACCAAAATGGTTTTAATACATAATATTCCAGTGACATATGAAATCGAAATCAGGAACATCATTTGTAATAACCCTGTATTTAAAACTGCTATGTATTAGTGATTACCTGGAATGTTGATTTGTTCAATTTTTGAACACATTTAAACCTTGTTAATACACTTGTAATCATGCGAGTTAGATAAAAATTAATTAACTTTCCCTTGTTCTAAAATTTCTAATAATTGACATTTTTTGATAAGAAAATCAGTTAGTTCTTGAAATGTAGTTACACCCCCTGCTATTTTTACGGATTCTTTGTCACGTATAGTGGTATAATCTAATTTGTTTGTTACATTTTCTATAACAAATTCCAATATAGTAGTGATCAACGCTTTGAAAGGAATCGTTTCTGTGGGGGCCTGGGGTTACAAGCTGAAACCTTCACAAAACCAAACCTTAGGTTGTGGTATGTAAAAATCCAAAAGGCGTCCAAAATCGACGCGTGCATAAGGGCACTATAATCAAAAGACGTGTTAGCTAGTCTACGACGTAGAATAAATTGCGAAGAATTTTTTAGTGTGGTATTCATTGTCTGTGGAATTGCACGTAATAAGAGCTTTGAAAAAAAGCAAAATGCATAAGCCTTTATGCACGAAAATAACTTAAATCGTCGATATCTCGATTCGAACCGTTGTAAAATTTCATTGATTTCGACCGTTTTTTACGTTTAACTCGTCGTAACTCGGAAACGCGGCATCGCATGGAAAAATCGTATTCTTTAGAAAAGTTTCACTTAACTTTCACGAACCTGATGAAATAAGAATTATAATGTTTGAGCCTTTTACAACTGAGATGTGCAATTAAATGTATGAATTGAGGCATTAAAGACGCTCGGCTAGTTAGTTATAAAAGTACCTTTCTTACAACCATACAATGTTAAGACATCCAATTTTTCGGGGAAAACCGGAAGAGTACAGAGTACCGATGTAATATTGCCTACCGAATCTAGTTTCAAGCTAAAATCAGACACTTCAGGTAATTGTGAGCGTGGCTGCAATGAATTCAGCCACACTTTAGCCTGATAATATGTCCTCAAACAATTTGAGAGCGTCTTCAGTTGGTGGTAATTTTTTAATTGTTGTAGACGTAGACATTATTCCTCGAAGTACATCTACAGACGATAGGTAGGTACATCTACGTTTTTTTGCGTAAAGTTTTAATACAAATTTCTTGCATATTTTGACACATTTCCTTCGAAAATGCGTTAATTCCAATTCCCTTTAAATATGCATAATATTGAGTTGCCAAATCCTGTTATTCGACTCGTTGTATCACAACCAGTAAAAGCATGAAATGCGGGCAAGTCGGAAGAGAGATTATCAGACATATTAATTTCATGGGCGGGTATATAACGCATGGTCTCCCCCTTTCCAGTTTTCAACCACAATTCTTGTGTCAAAAGATGCTTGAAATGTACTAGAAGAACTAGAACATCCGTATCATTACATTCTATGGTGCAGTGGTCACAACCAGACATTTTTGTCGAAAGAATATGCAAAAGAATTCTTGTACATTGTATCTACTTCCTGCAGACTGTAATATTTTTTCGTTTGCTATTTCAAAGTTAGCTTTATACTGCAGAATATTCTACAAGCCACCACTGCTAATGAAGTTAGTGGTTTTATCTAAAGAATGTTCATATAATTTTTGCGACAAAAAATTGGTTGGCTGGTTCTTGTTAAACGTGGAATGAATGAAGTTCCATTGCTGCAGTATTGGTACGTCAACATTTTCAATTACTCTCTGAATTGTAGACTGCGGTCCTCTCTTCAACCGAGTTGTACCCTTAATCGAACTTCGTCTAATGATGAGAAAGCGGCTCTCTTTATGTAAATATATCGTATATACACAATTAAATGGTTCGTGAAAGTCAAGTAAACCTTTTTAAAGAATACGATTTTTCGATGAAAAGCCGCATTTCCGAGTTACGGCGAGTTAAACGTAAAAACGGTCGAAATAAATAAAATTTTTCAACGATTCGAACCGAGATATCGATGATTTAAGTTATTTTCATGCGTAAGGGCCTATTCATTTTCAAAGCTCGTACTACATTCAATTCCACAGACAAAATTATTTATTCTACGTCGAGCTAACTCGTCTTTTGATTATAGCGCCCTTATGCACGCGCCAATTTTGGACGGCTTTTGGATTTTTACATGGCACAACCTACGTTTTGGTTCTGTGAAGGTTTCCCCCACAGAAGTCATATTTGGAATCGTCGAGCAGTCTACAAATACTCGATAGGTTAATTAAGTTAAGTTAATAAAGTTTTTCAATAGCTTAATTTCAAATTACACACATTTAAGATTCAGCTGAATTTTTAATGTAAATTACACAGAGCATGTACGTGATTTTTGATAATGAGACGTTTATTCTCATACCGTTGTTGAAGTAAATCAATTGCTATTAAATAATTACATAGATTCTGACAACTAGTTCGCCTTTTTTAAACCAAGATTTGAGATAATGTAGTTTTTTAATATTAGTGACTTTGCTATTGTGAATTAATGAACTAAATGTTTCAAAAAAGACATCCATTTCTGGTATTGACCAAAAAATTGAGGTATACTTAACAGTGGTAAATGAATTGCCTTTAATTGTGAATTGTCCTGATTAGGATTATGTGTTTAGATGACATAAGACAGTTGACATAAGATCAATGTATAGATTTTCAAAATAATCGAGATCATCTCTTTGAGAATCTGAATCGTCTAAATCTTCTACTTTATTTTGAAATAGCTTAAACTCATCCCACAGTTTCTCAAATTTTGATAGACGAATGCGAGCTCGCGTCAAATTACTATTATCATTAAGAGAATCGCAATAAGTTCTACATTTCGTAACAGCGGCTTTAATATGACCGCGGTCCCTAGTTAAGATTGTACACACTACGAGGGTAGCATATAGAGCTGGACTAATATAGTAGATAGCGTTTAAAGACTTTATTGTTTTTCGAAGTATCCTCCACGAAGGTGAATGCACTTTTGCATGCGAACCAATTCTGGAAGCAGTATATTCCATACGTTTGTTGGTACAGTGAAAATGATGTTTTTCAAGGCGTGGGCAGCTTCGTCTGGCAACCTGTAACCACGCAGTCCGTTTTTTATTTTTGGAAAGGTAAAGAAATCGTTGCGACTTAGGTCGGGACTATACGGAGGATGGTCTAACAATTCGACGTTTTGTTGCGTTAAAAATGCAATTGTCTTGCGAGCTATGTGCGAACTTGCATTGTCTTGGTGGAGGAAGATTTGTCATTCCGGATTAGTTTTTCGAAGCTTAGCGACGACTTTCGGCAAACAAATGGTTGTATACCAATCGGCAGTAACAGTTCTTTGATCTTGCAGGGGAATTATTGCCACATGACCTTCGAAAATGAATTGCTTTTGTTGGTTTTTCTTTACCTTGGAACACCCAAACAGACGAATGGAGTTTAGTTTCGGGGTCATACCAGTAAATCCACGATTCATCACCATTGACGATGTTGTACACGTTTTTAGAATTCCCTGCGTTGAAGCGGTCTAGAGTTTTTTGACACCAATTGGCCCTACCTTGTTTCTGTTCTCCGGTCAACAGATGCGGTATCCAACGGGAAACTAATTTTTTTTACCGCCAATTCTTCATGCAAAAGTTTTTAAGTTGAAGTCTTTGAAATCCCCAATGATGCCTCAATCTTCCTTGATAAGCTTGCGCACAGCATCGACGTTTTCCTGGGTGACGTTTGTTTTTGGTGCACCTGCCCTTGGATCGCCGATAAAACTCATCCATCCACGTTTGAATTCCCCATACCACCAAGAAATTGTCGACTGATGTGGTGCTTTATTTCCGAAAACAGAAACCAACTCGGCGAGGCATTCTTGTTAAGATAATTGTCTTAGAATGTTGTAAAAAATCACTGCGCATTTAGTTCGATTCTTAGAACAACTTGTCAACTTTGAAAATTCACTAAACATAGAGATTAAGTTTTAGTAGTGACATTTGATTAGCGCCGCCTTCTATGCCCTGTATGCAACACTTAAAAGACATGCCTCGTATTTGAGACAAGCGGGAATTAAATACAGGAGAAAATAGTAAGGAATATATGACCTTAACTCCAGTGTCACAAAGTTTTCAAGTTTAATATACAATTCGAAGGACCATATTATTCAAAATTTAATTTTAAAAATAATTACAAAATTGTGTCAATTACAACAAAATTAACCAACTTCTCTTTTTACCTTGGTAATAACTTCTGTCTTAACCCAGCAGCACGCTTAATGAAAAATTATACAAAAAGGAATACTCTTTTGAGAAATTAAATCGGGATCTCTACTTTATAGAAATTTAGTTTCATTTTTAAAGAATTTATTTATTCTTTCAGGAAGCGGATTGTAATGCTTTAATAAGTATTCTGGATACGAACACAAAGTGTTAGTATTAATGACGGGTAGACACGATTGATGATGGTTTTAACAGAATAATCTGGCGGAAACGGAAATTTATGGCAATTATGTATCGATTAGGCATCTTCATGTCTTACTGGGTTTCCAGTTCAATCGTGCATGTTTTTAGGTACTTTTGTGTCAGGAAAGGATTAATTAACCAAATGGGCGTACGGTCCATTCATCAATTAGATGGACGCTAGACTGAACAGGCGTACGTCTTACAGACAAGCAAACGTAAGGAAATACCTACACATCCATACGCTCTGGAGGTAATTTCCCGAGGAAGTGTCAGTACTTTTCTGGAATACACTTAAAAGCAAAAAGGGGATGTTGTGTAATAGTATATGTTTGTTTACGCTGGGCATACGTCAGAGTAAGTGTTAGTGTACAGGTATTGGTATGTTTTTGCAGACGGAATCTATTAATAATCTGCCATGGCAGAAAATAAATTTTTATAAAATTGGGCTAGTAAATATGATGAAAAACTTAAGAATGGGTCGGCAGGTAGAAGTAATGGTTTCTGATTCACACTAGGTCGGAATAGAAATCAGGAACGTAAGCAGGAGGAGTTCGGCAGAAGTAAGTAAAATCTTTACTTCAGGACAAAAGCAATAAGATAATTCGGTGGCTAAGTAGGTTCGTGAAGATCTATGGACGGAAGTAATAAGATAATTAACCTCGTGTCGAAGTTCTGCTTATATATTCCGCGGTCTAACGTGATTGAAGGAGATTATCGAGGTGTCGCTTTGGTGGGGTTCTTGCGTCGAAACCTAAAACGGAAGAAGGGAAATTAATTATTGAAATGTACCGGAGCATTTTTCTGCAACATAAACGGATATACTAATAATTAATCTGCAGATTTTTGTGAGGATTTGTGGTTCTTTACAAATCAGTGAAACTTGCATGTTCCCTGATTAACTTATTTTGATTTAAAACCTTGCCAATCCAGCTTTTACCGTTACTGTGTGCTACTAATCTTTTCCCTAATAATTGACCCTAGGGCTCGTAAGTCAAGCAGCGAATGTTATTTCCGAGTACTGATATATTTTTCGGTCGAAAAGCAAATTATCATTGACAAGTTTGTGCGTAAATACGTTATGGGGTGATATCCAAGCTGTATTGTTACAGTGTTTTTGTAATTGTATAGGAAAGGGAATATAAACATTAACCACTTTCAATTATCTATTAGTCAGTATGATGATAGGTAACGAACCCATGTTTGTCTCCGAAATTTAAGCAAACAGTCGTCGATTCTAAGGATATTTGGTAATATCAGTAGTCCTTCACAGGGTTACACAGGCCAAGTATTTCATGAGTTCACAACTTATGTTTATTATGTGATGGTGCATACTAACACTAACGGAAATTATTAACACTAAATGGGCAGAAAACGTTAAAGAAAAATAGAAATCAATTCAAACGTTTTGGAAATAAGAAAATATCTGTGAAGCATTACTAAAGCATATTCACGTCAGAATGTTTTAATCATACAACGCAAATTAACTTAATATATCAAAAACACCTAGTTTAGTAAAGTATGGTAAAAAGAAATACATTTCTTTTAAATAATTATTGTTATTATAACAATGGTGTCTAAAAAGGTTATCCTCTGCGTAATTTTGGATAGTAGCATTCTCCGATTTGCCCCTAATAAAAGCCAATGTCAAAGTTGATGATAAAAAACCTAAAAAATAAATTACACAAAAAGAAAAATTTATTATTTAATTTACCGTAGCACCCCATTAACCTGAAATCGTTGTCAGATTCTTCACGAGTTGGTAAAACATTTGCATGAAATTTGTTTAAATCTTTCAAGAGATGTAGGAAATAGTGGTCGATAATTGCATTTTTTTCTTTATTGTATTCATGTTTTACGCTTGTAGCTAAAAAGTAATGTAAATCAATACATGGGCTTCCATAGAAGGAACAGTGGAAATCAACCTAAAATACTAAGTTAAGGAATGGTAAGTACAATTTAAATATGTAGGGTGTTTTAGAATATGTAGACATTGTTCAAGGTTTAGAGAGTAACATACTAACAAGAAACTTGTTCAAAAATTATTGTGATTCTTTACCAAGAATGTATTTTAAGCAAGACTGCCAGCGTCAAAACTGGTTCGAATAATTTTGTTCCGTCTATTTTGATATTGCAGATTCGCCATGTTCCGAAAGGCAACTTAAAGCTGGCGAAGAAGAAATAAAGATGTTGGTTAGCAGATGCTTAATGTCGTTTCATTTTGAAGCTCGACATCCACGTCTTGAAGAACTTATTTCCTGAACCATTGGAGATACCAAAATGAGATTCAGGGAATATGGTAAACAACGTCTTTTTTAAACTGTTTTCACAACGTGAACATTCCAGCGCTGAAACGCTATGTGATTCAATTTCTTTTAGTGAAATTAGAAATTAGACTCATCCAAAAGGCATTTCAACGTAGTATACTTCTCTAGAATATTCTTGAATTATTAATATTTTTCTATAAATTATTTCCATTTGAATGTTAAAAACTATTTGTTCGATTTCAAATATCTCCTGCTGACCATTGGATTGCGCATATGTGACCTACCCACCAGTTTGGAAAAACTTCGGACAAATAATCCCGCACCGGCCGAAAGAAGTAGGGAGGTGCACTATCTTGTTGAAATCATGCTTTAATAAAACACTTCTAGATTGTCCTCCACTACTTATTGAATTGTTCGTACAATTTCATTTTGCATCAATTGTCAATTCAGAGGACCGCCCAAGTTTTGTTCAATAATAAATGAACCAAAAATATGGTCATCAAGAATGCCTGACGAAACATTTAGCCATTGTGGACACTACATGGCTGTGTCCCGAATCCATACTGGCTTGGTATTACTCCAGTATCGCAAATTTGGTTTATTTACCTACCCGTTCAACAAAAAGGTGCTTCCATCACTAAAGCACAAAATTCAAGGATAAAAGCGTGGGAATCTTGATTTCGATCATTCTTCCTGCGGAATCATTTCTTTCATCAGGGTAATTTTCATCTAATTCATGAACCAATTTCAATTTGTAATGGTGGTACTAACCCTGCTTAAGTTTAGAAGCTTTTTGGTTTTTAGCCATTACGCGCTTTGGCAGATAAGAAATTCTAATAATTTGATAAAAACACTGAACACAATGTTTAATTGACTATTTTGATCTATAGACTAAAAAAATTTTTTTGTATTAACCTATTAGCTGAAATCTGATTGGATACTTGAAGAAAACAAACTACAAGTCTTATTGGCATGTTAATTAAAATACTTAGCTTTTGAGTTTTCAAAATGGTGTATTTTTATATTTATATTTTGTATAAACCTATACGTTTCGATAATAATTACAGTTATCGTACTCAGTAAATGGTAAGAATTGCTTAAGGCCTTAGAACAAGTTTTTGAATTCATTACTTTGTTCTAACATCTTAAACAGTTCTTAAAGATATTGCCACTTACCGAGGACGATAATTGTAATTATAAAAATATAAAATATAAATATTAACATACACCATTTAAAAACCCGAAAGCTAACTATTTTAATTAAGTGTAATAATGCTGAAAGTTTACATTTTCATATTTCTGTCTATGGAGGAAACTTATCGTTTTATTAGGTTTGCGTTTCCATCTTTTTCATATTTCATAAATTTGGTTTAACATCTTAAGCAACTCTTAAAGATATGACCACTTACTGCCGTGTAATAACGGTGAGAGTTTTCCTTTTCATATTATTGGCATGTTATGTTAATGTATTTGTATGTTTGCACATAGGCGATTTTTACGTAACACGATTATGATTATGAACATGAAAACACTGGAAAAATTAGTGTTAAACAAACTCATAAGATAAGAGAGCGCAAAGAATAAGTCTGTTATAGCAATTACGTACATGTGTTTTAAAGCCTACTATTGAATATTATTTTATTGTAGTAACGGGCGAAGGTGAATAAAAAATGTCACAACCAAACAATAAAGTTATCAATACCAATCAGAATATAATATCGCTGCAACCCGAAGAACTTTATTTAAAAATGGTAAAAACATTCACAAAAAAACAAGACGTACCAATTAAAGACCTAGTAAAACAATTTAATAATTTAAGTTAAATCAAAAGCGAAATAACTTACATAGCCTACTAAAAAGTTGTATGCATAGATTATTTTACATACTTGAATATTTCTTTTCAGACCTTTCAGCATTTCCATGAATTTGAATTCTTTTAACTATTTCCTCTGAAACTTTTGGTTAGTGATTGCATGTCATACTTCTCGATCTATTTACTTCTGGTTCGAATATTTTTGAATAAAATGTGATCTAATTCTCTTTCAAGATGCTATTCTACTGTATGGTTTGTTTATCTTATCATCAAATTTTATTTAGCCCATATGTTTTTTACGTTTTGTTTGCTTTTTACTTTCCGGCTACATGAAATGCACATGCATGAAGAAAAGTCTTAAGGTGACATTTAAATATACATATGATGAAGACAAGTTTTGATGTATTTATTACGTTCTGACGTCCATTTAACACGATAAAATGGTTATTAAGTTAACGTTTGTGCGGTGTCGTGCGTGCGTGCGCGCTTGTTTGGGTTCCAAAATTGCGGCTAAAGCAAACGCAGATTTTAATTAAACTTTAAATATAGTTTCTTTGGGTGGTAGACGACCTGATACAATTTTGATTAGAATCGACTCATAAATAATGTTACATATTTTTTTAATCTGGTATATTAAATACGACAAATCCTTCGACGATCATACAGTGGGTCACACTAGTAACGCTATAGACTACAATAGTAGAATAGTTGGCATAAACCCTTATTTTGATCATCAGCACTTCCTGGATGACAGAAAAGATAGAATCTAATTTATACAAAACAAACCATCATCATTAAATATTTTTAACATTACGCAGAGATTATAATCAGAAAGTTGTACAGTAAGCTATACGATAGTACCCAATTTTTGGTTCGTTTCGTCACCTTATGTATCTTTAATCTACTTAGTAGAATTTTTCTATGTCTATTTTTGTCATTTTTGCGACCGTTTCGCCACACTACTTCATTACCTCTTTGATTTTATGTTTACGTGGAGAATTTACATAGAAGTGAGAGAGATAGTAGCACAATGAATTTACATTAGAGAGAATGAAACAATTCGAAGGCAATTATCTCAAGCGCCAAAGAACTTTATCCATGTAAAACACAATGTTTATTAACTTGAGTTGGGTTAGGGTCAATAAACGATCAATCTATTATGCAATATCCTATAGGTTATTTATGACTTGATTAAAATACTTATCTTCTTTGCTTGAAATCGTGTATTTATATTAATGTATTTTTGTTCAATAGTAATTTCAGTACAAAGAAATGAGGCGTGTCAGAGAATGTTGTTTTTAGTAACCATTAACTAAATATTTAATAGAATAAGTATTATAAAACCAATAAAATAAGTAAACCATTTTGAAAAAGACATTCCAGAACACTTTCGACGGACGAAGGATAACAAAGGAAAATTCAATAATCAACAAGCGACTTTAACAGGATTCCATCGCATAATATCTGAAAAAGATGTGATAAACTTCATATCAAGGTGATAAAAAAGTATTCACAGATAACAAAGGAACCGCTTGGCCAAGACGCACTTTAAAGTGCATACTGGAAAAAATCATTAACTCTCTCACTCTTATGTAAATTCTCTATACTGCTCCAATATCCTTTTCTTACATTACATACATGCGATATGCCTTTTTCAGCTAACGCTTTAATGCTTCCGGTACCTATTACAAATGTCTTTCGTTCATTATTCTTTCATTTCCGCTTTGATTTTTATTCATATTCATAGGGAACGTACATGGGAAAACGTTCACTTATGATTATTAGCTTGGAATTTGTTAGTTGTTACTTGATAAGGCACATAACTACTTTTATTGGTCACAAATTAATGACTAACCACTATTTAGTTCCTGTCCAACGAGATAATACGTTTGGGCATTTATCCAATTAATTCGGCATGAATAAAGATTTTTGACATCACTGATTCTATAAACGTGCTTTTTCTCACAGTTTCCTTATGTCCTAACTGTTAATTAAACTTTCAGCTTGTGTGTGCTACTATTGTTGGAATCACGCAATTATGCTGCTGAATTTATTTTCGCTACACTGTTGTTCGCGTACGATGACTCTCTGATGTTATTCGTACACAATTAAGTAATGCTGTTGTTAATAATCATTTTAATAGCTAAAATCCACTTGGTGATACTAATGTAACAAAAATGATTGTATGATAATAAAATGAATACTGCCAAACATAAATATATTAAAAAAAAATATCTTCGTTTATAAAATGTAATGTTTTGTACATCTCATCCGAAGCGAACCCGATGACTGACTGGCTGATTTCTCGTGTACCCCGTTTTTAAGGGTCCCTATTGCATGAAAAGAAACGAAAACCTATTATCTATGTCATTAAAAAGTTTAAATTTATATTCTTTAATCTTACTTTGTATTAGAAAGCTTGTGTTTTAACAGATGCGACAAATCTGTGCATTGTTACATTCAAGAAATTATAACGTAAAGATAATTGACAATAAATTAGAGGGCTGTAAATTATGCACCGTAATAAAGAAAGAAAAGAAAACAAAACACAAACAAATTTACAACTCTTGAACCTATTGGAAATTTACAATAGCTTTAACAACTATATTGTGTAATTTATTTTAACACTAGAAGGACTGGCTACCGTCAATTTACGGGTAACATTTTTCTTTTTAATGGAACTCTGCGTACGCTGTAGATAACATTCCCAAATTTTCTGACTCATTAATTTTTGATGTAGTATCATTTAACAATAAAAAAGTTTTTTAATAATGTTGGTATTTTTTAAAATTGAGCTTTTACCATTAAGGATATTTTCTTGTGTTGTAACAGTATTGCATTTCTTTTGTGTCAAGTTCGAACAGAAAAACTAGGGCGTAAATGTTACTAACTTACAAATCAGTTGCAAAATTAATATCTTTGTCGATTTGTTTTCAACATTTCGCATCGATTTTTAGTGTTTTATGGGGCTGATTCAAAGGTTTTAGTAATCGAAAGAGGTGTTGACAGCCTTTCATGATAACTGCTTTGTGAAGAAGAAACAAAAAACAATTGTTTACAGAGGAGTCACTCTTCTCCGGTGGTACGCTGCAATGCGTATCGTTTTATCGAGACGCGGCGCAGGTCTTGTTCATTAACCCACTACTCTCTGACTTGTAAACAAAGACTACAGTTGCATATCACTCTTCGCTACGACGAGACGTGATGTCGCACTCGCGACACTGGTCACGCGCTGTTACTGAGGATGAAATAGTAGCAGAGCTTCAAAACCTTTCTCCCACACAACCTGAAAACGAGGATAGTTCTACAGATGAAAAAATAAGTGGCATTAGTGACGATGATTATCTACCTGGAAATAGGTCTAAGGGAGATTCAAGTGACCAAGACGATAGTAGAGCAAAAGATGATAATTCAGAAGGTAAGTGAAGTCCATTTTTTGTTATATATCGTTGAAGCCAAGATGTTCAAACAATCAATAACAACTTATTTTGCTACGTAGGTGGCACACGTGACGATGCTTCTTTGAATGACATTGGCGCCAGGGCAGTAACACCAACGAGTAACGAAGGTATATAAAGTTCGATACAAAGACGTATTTAAAAATTATTATTAATTTTGAGTTCAAACACTCTAAATCATTGTTAGGTACCTGAGTAACAAATTGAATTTTGTTTTTGAAGAAAAATTCTCCATTTTTATCAACGAAATTATTGATTGACAAAATAAACAAATGACTAATATGTAAATTATTTACGTATTTACTTTTGAACTTATTCGTTCATACCAAAAACTTATAATAAATAACAAGTATGTAAATAAAAAGTATTATTAATTTTATTAAATACATAAATAAAAAGTTTACTTCGAGTAGGATTTGAACTTACGACATCTACTTTGCTAGAATACCGCTCTAGCCAACTGAGTTATCGAGGTACAAGCCCCAATCGATGTAAATTTTGTCTTATGTATGTAGAATTGATGGAAATTCTAAATATAATGAGGTTACAGAATTAATAATAATTTTTAATTAAATATTAGGATACTTTTGAACTTATTCGTTCATAACAAAAACTAATAACTCCTTTGAGGAAAAGATATGTCATGTGTGAAAATATTATTCATACAAACGTTTTTCTTAGAAGATGTGGTGATGGTACTTCGCAAATCAACAATTTTCAAGCTGCCGATTCGATCAGCATCCGAGCAGGTCGTGGCAAAAGACGAACGCGTTGCAACTGCCAGGCGAGCTGCACGAGCTAATATTGTGGACGAAGAAGTCAGCAAGGACGGAACCAAATTGGTGAGAATCGCACCTGCAGCTTGTAATGGTAGACGCAGTAATGGAAATATCCTAAGAGATGCTGGTGGACCTATGGTTCACCCAAGACAGAATCTGGAGAAGGACTCCACGGTGACTGCATGGAGACTGTTTGTTACTGAATGTATGCTTAGACAAATTAAATGCATTACAATTTTGTATACTCGCGGAGCTTATGGCGCTAGGGGAGTTTGTGTAAAGGATTTGTGAAATAAGAAATGGGGACGGCCATTATTTAGCCATACCATGGGGAAGAACAGATTTTGTGAAATCATGAAATCTGCGTTTTGAAGATAAGAAAACAAGGAAGAGTAGATGGAATAATGACAAATTTTGCTTGGTCTCTGAAATATGGGAAAAGTTTATTGAAAACTGCATTGCATGTTACCGGCCCACGGAAAATGTAATAGTGGATGAGCAGCTGTACCCTTACCAATGTAAGTATCCCTTTATTCAGTTTATAGTAAGTAAATCGGATAAATACGGAGTAAAATTTTGGGCACTCGCTGATGCCATAGAAAGATACATTTTGAATGCGTTTCCATATTTAGGAAAAGAAGTAAGCAGGCCTGAAGATGTTGGTTAAGGGGAGTGTTGCAAAGCGAATTCTGGAACCGTATTTGAACAGTCACGACTGATAACCTTTTCACTTCAACCTCCCTTGCCAAAGTCTCAAGTAAAAGCGTACAAGTATCATTGGTACCCTGAACAAGCGCAGGAAGGAAGTGCCTCCGTAAGTTGAAAAACCTAAAGACCCCTTGTACCATACAGTTGTGTACAGAAGCGAAGATATGACCATGACCTCCTATCAAGAAAAGACAAACAAAAATGTTATTTTAAGCAGCATGCACACAAGTGTTGAAATTGGCGAACACTCTGAGAAAAAAAAAGCCTGAAAGTTAAATTTGATAATCAGTGAAAATGTGGGGTTGATGCTATAGTTCAAATGACGCGAAAGTACAGTGTCCGAGCATCAACCAGGCGTTGGCCAATGCATGTTTTTTACAACATCTTAAACATCATGATAAACGCAACAACACTGTACAATTTAGAATTCAAAACTAAAATGTCAAGAAGCGAGTTCATTTTGAAAGTTATCGAGGAATTGACAACTGAGAACTCACATTCCCCGAAAAAATTAGAGAATGCTCAACTCGCAGGCTGCGTGACAAAACAGTGGCAAGTAGGTCTCTGTAACAAAAACAGAACTAAACAAGCTTGTGCAAAATGCTTTCACATTTGCCACATACATACTGTATGTGGCAAATGTGAAGGTATTTCAAAGCTCTGTAAGCAATGTCAGTAACTTACATTTCAAAGAGAGGCGACGTGCTCTCTTCTTTGTTGTAACTAAGAATATAATTATTGTTCTATTGATTGATATAATTTTTTAGTCTGCTGTGAAACTGATTTTTCCACCCACAAGTAAGAACCAAACTGTCTTCTTTATATAAAAGTGCCTCTGAACACTTGATTTTATTGTGCTTGTACCTTTCAGAATAAATTATAAGCAAATAAACCGATTTCACCTTCTAAATAAATGTTTATTCATTTATTAACCCTTCCCAAATATAATAACCAATTGAATTACAAACACCTAATAATTATTTCTAGCGGAGATATAAGATAAAAACCTCGTATAAATACGTTTCGCGAAGCTGAAAGAGCCTAAAGCACCAAACCGTCAATTGAAGTGCTTCGGTCCTTCTCGAGGGGCAGGTTGATCCGGTCCTTCTAGTATTAATTGATAGAACAATCTTTTGTTTTAGATTTTCGCGTTTGTTCACATTTTCATTTTATCTCTTTTGTCTGTTTTATCAGGTGACCTCTTGGTGCTACTTCTGCTTCCTAATGTATCCGGTATATATGAAAATGTAAACTTTCACCATTATCACACATAATAAAATACTTATCTTTTTTAGGTTTTTTAATGGTGTATTTTAAATTATACAATCTAAACGTTTCGATAACACTTACAGTTATCTTCGTCAGTAGTAGTATCTATTAAAATTGTTAAAGATGTAAAAAATTTTGTGAAAGTTGAAAAATTAAAACATAAACATCAGCCTGCTATTAATATTGCAGTTTGAGAAACGTATAAAGCCAACTATAGAATTAAATTTTAGTAAAGAATAACTAGGTCATTAAAAATTAAATATTGTTAAACTGTCTTAAAGATGACAAATCAGAACACCCTCTAACGGTCATGGCTAACGATGAAAAATCGCAGCCAAAAAACACATTTAACAAAATGTAATCAAATTATGATGTAAGTATAAAGTAGTAAAAAACTTCAATTTGAAAATGATAGAAGTGTTCACAAATATAAACATGACATCAAACAAAATAATCCAGTTAAATCTAATAAATAGTTACCTTTGTCAACAATTGCAAGTGTTATTAACAATGAAAAGCATAATGAAGAACGTTTTTTGTAATTTTCTTTAATTTTAATCCCAATTTCAACTTCTTAAGTTAAATTATAGCGCTGTGGTAATTTAACATATAATTGGTAAATCATTTGCTTCAAGATCTAGGAAAAACACAGCAAAATACCTAGACATACATATTTCAATAGTTTCACGTTGTAAACGAACATAATAATGAGTTTGCCTTGACAATATTTCCATATTGTTAAATTGAATGTAATGATTTAGATTATTCAAGGCATGGTCAGCCACCGCAGATCTCTCTGGTTGACCTAACCTACAAAATCTCATATGTTCTTTACGTCTTGTACTAAAGCTACGTTTTGTGGTTCCAATTTATACTTTTCCACATGAAGAAGATAATTTATGCAATCCAGAAGATGACAATGGGTTTGACACATCTTTAGGTGATCTTAAATGTTCTTTAATTTTCTTGTAGGTTTAAAAATAGTCCTAATGCCATATTTAATTAGGATTTTTCAATTCTATTTGTAACATTAGCTATAAAAGGAAGAAAAGCAGTACCAACATTAAGAACTGGTTTTCTTTAAGGTTACGCCTAGAAGGTGTAATAACATTATTAATATCTGTAAGTGAATATCCATTATCTTGTAAGGATTTTTGTTAAATATTTATATTCATCCTTCAAAATTCAGGGTCACAAATTCGTTTTGCTCGATCTACTAAAGATTTAATTACACCAATTTTTGACGTGGATGGTGGTTGGATAATTTATGAAGGAAGGTATCAGTGTGTCGGCTTTCTGTAAACCTTAAAAGATAGTGAATTATTATTTTTTGATATTAATATGTCAAGAAATGGTAAACTTCCATTAGTTTCTTTTCCATGGTAAACTGAATACTAGGATGTATACCATTTATAAAAACCAAAACTCATGCAGTGCTTCTTCTCCATGTCTCCAAATAACAAATGTGTCATCTACATATCTATACCAAACTGAAGGTTTTTAGGTGTATTTTGTAACGCTAATGTTTCAAATTTTTCCATATAAAATTAGCTATAACAGGACTAAGGGGACTACCCATTGCTACACCTTCAATCTGTTCATAAAATTTACTATCCCACTGAAAATAAGTTGTAGTAAGACAGTGCTGAAAAAGAATGGTTATGTCCTTTGGAAAAAAAAGATCAATGTATTCAATAGTTTCTTTTAGAGTACTTTTGTAAAAGTGAAACAACATCAAAACTAACCATTATATCACCCTCTTCAATTTTGAAACTATGCATTTTTCAACAAAGTCGGCAGAATTTTTAATGTAATGAGTGTTTTCCTTATGATTTTGTAAGACTCATATGGGATATTATTCCCAATAGGCCACAGAATAAGAAAATCTCATAGTTTTTAAAATTTCAAGCGATCCTTTTACCTTCAATACATAATTTAATATGTAGTATGAAAAATGCAATCGACTTTTTTGTTATCCTTAAATAATTATTAAGTCATTTTACAATGTTCATATTTCTCAAAATAGCATTTTTTTTTTTTGTTTTTATTTTTTTTTTTTTGTTTTTTTTTTGTTTTTTTGTGTTATGTTTTATTTATTTATTGTGTGTTTTATTTGTTGTTTTTGTGTTATATTTTATTTTTTTTTTATTTGTTTTTTTTATATTATTTTTTTTTATTATATTTTTTTGTTTCTTTTTTTTGTATTGTTTTTTTTTTTTGTTTTTTTTTTTTTTTTATTTTGTTTTATTTTTTATTTTTTTATATTTTTTTATTTTTGTTTTTTTTTTGTTTTTTTGTG